>JAIUZE010067303.1:0-17407 GCA_022085475.1 Heliosperma pusillum
AGACTATATTGACTACCTTGGTTACAACCTTACAAATTATGAACTACATCGTAAAAACATCCTACCCAGACTGTAATGGTTGCGTATAGGAGAGTTATGTCACGAAAACGTGTCAAATGAAGAAAAGGGCCCGATTTTTGAAGTTTTTGAGCTGACACCGATCGGTGAAGGTAGTACACCGATCGGCATCTTCCTGTTTTTGGCCTGTTTCAGTGTTATATGAATGTCTGGAGAATAATTCAGCTTCATAGCAAGTTATACAGCAAGAATAGTGATCGAAAGTTGAGTTTCCAAACAATAAAGTGAAGTACTGAGATCTATTGTGAAGGTAGCAGTTCCAAAATGGTGCTATCAATACATAAATGTGAATTCCTATTGTGTGAAGTGCAAATACTGAAGTTATGATAATGTCAAGAGATTCGAATTTTTGCCTATGATCGGTATTGGTTAATGTTATGGTCGTCTGGGTCTTTTCATTAGTGGTAGCGCAACCACCAGTTTTTTGAGCCCCACACTCCCATACGCGTTAGCACGCACCCATCTTTCACCTATTGAACATAGCCCCATTACAACCTTGTGCCCAGCATACCTTGAGAACTTTTAGTACTACGAGTATTATTTACGAACTTGGATCATGTTATTGAGTGTGCTTGTTGAGTCTCTACTTTTGAGCTCGTTTGCAAGGTCTTGCGTTATTCATGAAGAACATTGAAATTTAGGCATGTATAAGACCTGTTTTGAAGGTCGACTCTTGTGCACTTGTTCTTATCTATTTGTGAAAGCCATAGTTTGGATGAACACAAAGCAGGAGTGTCCAGAGTCGTTATCTCTTACCGTGGTCATTAAGTGTGCTTTGGTTTATGTTTACTTGAGGACAAGTAAAGGTTTGGTTTGGGGGAGTTTGATGTGCATATTTTATATGCACATTTACACACTTATTCGCCCCCATTTCAGTCTTACTTATTGCTCATTTGAGCCGATTTCATGTCATATCCCTCGCCTATGCTACTTTGGTATGTTTTGTTCCTCAATTGCAGGTTTAGGACTTCTCGGGGTGCTTTTGGATTCATTTTGGATAGTTTGAAGGGAAATAGATTGAGTTCTAGATATGTGATTGAGGCGATTCAAAATGGATAAGATAGATCTTTTTCTTAGCTTCGGAATGAGACCAAGAACGCCAAAATCCGCCAAGTAACGAAGAAATGGCGGACGTTTTAAGTTCAGTGCGCGGTGCAGGAATTTAACACTACCACCGATCGGCAATGCCACCTACCGATCGACCAAGGGCCAATTGGCCTACCACCGATCGGCAGAGACATCCTGGGGGCCCTTTCCACTTCTTCCTAAGCCTTGTGGACACTTCATACAAGCCCACCTATCGTTGGGAGCCCACATCTACCTTGAACTATCAAATGAAGACCTATACAGGACAATTCAAGCCCACGCCTATCGTCAAGACCCATCCACCAATCGGTGGGAGCCTAGAGGGATGGTCCAACTACCTCTCTAATCCACGGGGCACGCTTTGTTGGGGAAGGGACTCGAGCTTATCGAAGCCCAAGCCACTAGGACGCGAGATCGGGCCCAAATCAGAGAAAACCTAACCCTAGACCTAAAGGAGGGTTATAAGTGGGAGAGGCAGCGGATCTCAAGAGTATCTCTCCCTAGACGTAAGATCCCTTGTCACGGATCGAGTTTCCGCTCTAAAACACCATTTTAGATTATTGTTTTACATTTTAGTCGATTAGTTTTAAGCTTTCGTTCGTTTACAACATTACACCGATCGGCATAGCTTGAGACCGATCGGCATCCTCCTTGTTTTTGCCCTAATTCAGGTTCTGATTCAGTTTTATTTCGTTTTCTGTCATTTTCGTTCATGTTTGTACGTTTCTCGACCATGAATCTTGCCATACCATCCTGTGGCTTCTTGTTTTGCTTAATATCTATCACCATGAGTAGCTAATCTGCATGCTAGGGCTAGGGTGAACTATTGTGGATCCGGGATTTGGGGGGTTCCAATTAAACCGTTTATGCATCTGAACCTATGTTTGATTTAATTGTCGTTTGACTGACCTAGGACGCTAGGTTATCATTTGTTTAGTGTATTTCCCCTGAGACTGACCAAGTGATTGGGAAGATAGACCTGCCACCAATCGGCATAACCTTATACCGATCGGTAGACATATAGGATAGTGATTTCTGTGAGACCGAACCAGTTATCAGAGTCGCTAGGGGTGGTTACGAGGCCGAACAAGCAACTTTCTCACCCTTTAGACTGTTTAGACCTTGGCTCGACCTATCCCTTTGACACCATAGTGAACCCGTTCTGCCCTAGTTTTTCCTTCATCTGATTTTCGTACCCTTTTTATTGCATTTCGATTATTGCTTTTGTTTGTTATCCCTCTTTCTCAACCTCTCAAACTATTAAAACCTGTTACTTGGCAGAACTGAACTTGACCCTAGATTTGATTAGATCGACCGCCTCCCTGTGATCGACCCGGACTTATCACTAGCTGCCCTAGTTAGTTTTAGTTTGGACTTATAAATCTTGTTTGATAGCGGACTTAGAACGACATAAATCTCGCGCATCATTTACCTTAATCTAGGATTCTCCTATATCTTTACAACAATATTTTGAGATATTAAAGATAAATACTATTTCAAAAGATAAAGCAAATAATATTTTGAGATAAAGATATCTCTAAAAGATAAAGTAAATATTAATTTTAAGATATTAAAGATAAACATCTTTCTTAAATATAAGCTAGTGTTTTAGATCTCCCTTGCTTCTATTATAAATACTCCTTCCCATTTCAATCATTAAAACGATACACGACGACATACACATTGTGAGAATTTTCCAAAATCGTTTTAAAGCAAACCTTGAGCAAAATATTTATTATTTTTAGTGTTTGTTTTTCAATAAGAGTCGTGCATCAATCTTTGTCAATCGCTCGCGTGAAATACGTTATTGGATAATAGTACATCACATAATCTTACAATTCTTTAACGAGAATTGTGTGAGTTATATTGTACTTTCTTATTAACGTAAGATAGTATAGAGTATTTAGCGATACTCACCTTGAGTTATAATCATAGTTGATTATACGAGTGGGTTGATAATTTTTGTAATCCGTAGAAAGGTACTAAGAATTATTAATCGAGAATAGTGGACATAGGTTTCAACTTGTGAAACTGAACCACTTCAAAAATCTGTGTGCCTCTCTTTACTCTCTTTACTTTTCGTTATTTCGTTACTAGTGCTTACTTTGATTAATTAATTAGTTGATTTTAATCTATAAGATCAAATAATTAATTACATATCATATAAATCGAAAAAGTGGGGCTAGTTTTTAATACTCAATTCCCCCCCCCCCCCCCCTCTTTTGTATTCGATCAATAGACTCTACAGAAATGTATAAGTGTTTGAAATGACCCGACATGTGTGAATGTTTGAAATGACCATACATGTGAAAGTGTTTAAAATGGAGAGAGAGGAGTGAAATGATTCGCCTAAAAAGATGAAAGAAAATGAATAAGTGTGTTCATTTGGCGATTGTGTCATCTTCCATCTTGAAAAGCGAACATTTAAACTAACAGGTTGAATCCTGTGAAGGATTGCCTACGTATTCATGAAAACGAAATCAAACCATGTGCGTAGTTCGAGAGGGTTGAATAATTTGTTCGAAGCAAGAGCTTGTAATGGACTTAGAAAAGGGTATCATGTGTGTTTTGACTTGCTCCTAAAGGAAGTACAATTCCGTTTATTTGATAACATGAGGATATGAGGATATCCAAATGTCAAAATGAAAGAGTATAATAATATTAATTTTGACTGGCTAGAGGCCGGATTTATTTCGTGTCGCACGAGCTCGGCGAATTACACAAAACTAATACTTCCCTCGTTCCATTTGGTTGTATACGTTTTCTTTATCACGTATGCCGATGCTCATTTTGTTTTGTTTATATTTTTAGTTACATATTACTAAAAATTATAAAAATTTGATATTAATATTGTTCTCGGTAAGACAATTGAAAAAAAATCTCACATGACTATCTATTATGTTATATATTGGAAGTTTTATTAAAGATTCTTCTCACTTATGAATAGTGCTCAAAAAGCAAACGTATACAATCAAATGGAACGGAGGAAGTACTATAGAAACAAAATACTTTTGTGACCATATAAGCTTAGTGTACATCTAACGAATTCTTAGATGCTAAAGAAGGGTGATAAGAAATGGAATGGAGTGAAAGTAACTAATGGTGTTAGCAGATACTGGAGATCTGTGTATCTCTCTCACTCACCTGAATGAATGAAAGGATCTTCCCAAAGAGTATGGAGACATAGTAACTGCGAATTGATTGGTCTGAAATATGACTATTATAGTGATTTTATTTTGTTTTTAAATTTTGACTGGAGAGATTTTTTTAGTTGAATTCGTTGGATTGTTTTCGATCTGAAATCGTTGTTGGACTGTTTTTCAGTTGATAGTCGTTCGTTGGACTGTTTTTGATTTGATAGTCGTTCGGCTGTTTTTTTGATTTGAAGTCGTTGGACTTTTTTTGATTTGATAGTCGTTGGACTGTTTTTTTGATTTGATAGTCTTAGGAACGATTGTGCTAAAAATTTGTGTTGACCCTCGGGTGAGCTAGTTTGTTAGCACTCATGGCAAGGTATTGAGTTGTTTGGCATAATATGCAATTTGTCTTTATCTGGTAGCCATATAAGAATTGACGAATCGGGTAGAAAGGATGGAGTCTCCACACCTAGAGGTCACCTAGAGACACGACGATCAAGGAATTTTCACACCACAAGATATGGAAAAGGTGGTAAATACACGCCAATGCTAAGACTTATTCTAAAAGGTCGTGTAATTGACACTAAAGAGATACGACCTAATGTATTTTGAGTTTATTCTATTAGTTAAGGGTAAAAAGCAGAACAAGTGAATAATAAAAGGTATATGTGCCCTGTTTTTTCCAGGTTTGTTTGAAATTTGAAAAAAAGACTCGGATGGTCCTATTTCCTAATATAGTGAAGACAAATATCCCCTTTCAGATGTCGTCTTCCATTCTCGTTCCTAGAACAACTAAGTCTTTGAAAGACTTTATGTTCTGGTACCTCAGGTGGTTTGCATAAACGGGTCTCAAATTGTCCATGAATCTTTCCACATGAGTAGCTTTTTCTGGATGTTCGACAAGTTGTGTGCTAGTCTTCCTCCACCTACTTAAGAAGTCGGTGAAACCTTCTTTCTCATTTTGGGTAAGAACCTCTAGCGTACGCATATTGTTTGGATTTCAGCATTGTCTGCTTATTGCTTGGCGAACTTGATTGCGGCATCATTCCAGGTAGCAATTTTCTTGTGTTCTAGAGAATAGAACCACTGCTTAGGAATGGTGTCGAGAGATGAAGGAAATATCCTTAGGAACATCTCAGGTTTGATGACTTTGATAGACATATAATCTTTGAACGCACGAATGTGATTTAAAGGTTTTCATGCCCTTTGAACTTTGGGATGTCGGTCATGTTAAAGTTGGTTGGCAGTTGAGTATTTAACGCTTCATATTTGCGGTTATTCTCCCTATAGATGTCATCTCCCTTGAGGTACATTAGTTGCTCCTCCAGGTATTTGAGTCGCTTTTCCGCCCCATTAAGATCTGGTGGGGGATTGACTTATGGTTGTCCCACCCTAGCATCAGGAATGTCTGCGGGAGGAAGCCTAGCTTCTATGGCAAAAATTCGGCCTTAAATGGCATTGAGGCAAGCATAAGCTTGGTCTTGACTTTTTTGGAGACGGAGGAGCGCAGCTAGGATTTGATCATTACCATTTGGCTCGGGTTGATGAACACTTGCTTGACTAGTTCCATGCATCTTGAAAATTGTGGCAAGAGACTAAAGACGGATGAAAACACGATCGCCCATTCTAGCACACGTACTAAAAAAGACTCGACTTGTGAAGTGGGAGTGCGCCACTTTGTTTAAGTGAGGTTTGAAAATGACTAGTTTTGAAATGAAAAATTGGATATCCACCCAAACCGGTTTTGTTCTAGACAACCGTTGTGTGGTTGTAGGAGTGATGACTCGAAGTGGAGAATGACTCGACTTGTGAAGTGGATGTGTGCCACTATGCTAAGTGAGTTTTGAAAATGATTAGTTTTAAAATGTATGTCCTAGACAACCGTAGTGTGGTTGTAGGAGTTATGACTCGGATTGGAGAATGACTCGAATTGTGAAGTGGGTGTGCCACTGTGCTAAGTGAGTTTTAAAAATGATAAAATTCGAAATGCTTGTCCTAAGAAACCGTAGAATATTTGTAGAAGTGCTTACTAGAAGATGATTTTTAGTGAATATTTGGGCTATTTCAGGCCATCTTGAACTTTTTTTACCGTTTTGAAAAAGATTTTCTTATGAAAAGTTTGTCATGGTTTTATTTCAAATGGTGACCACGTATTGCTTATACACATTTATACAGGCATAATAACGGTATGCTGAGTGCATAAAAGATGGGTTTGGTTTAAAGGGTGGGTTACCATACCCATCAATCAAATCCAAGGTCTGTGGAGAGCTCCGCGCCAAACATGAGTAATGCCAGTTCCTAGTCCATTTCCTCGAGTAGTGAAAGCCCTTGGTGCTAACATGAGTACACACCGTGGTATGTTTGACATCAATCGCTATCCAACCATAGGCCTTGGTGCTAACATGAGTACACACCGTGGTATAAGAATTTGGACCGTCCAGACAGGACGATTGGTCGAAAGGGTTGGGTTAGGCCTAACAAGGCCGAATAAAACGACCTAGGAAGATCGAGTAATGAAAACTGACAACTGTCTCATACATACTATTCCCTAACCTTGTACAAGTTTCACCCTGGGTACACGTAAGTGTATTATCCCCAGCGGAGTTGCCAAACTGTGATACACGGATTCGCGATTGTTCCCAAACTGTGGTGCACGGGGAACCACGGATGGAGAAACGAGGGACAAGCGTAGAAATACGCATTTGTGGAGTCGCCACCAACTTTTGTGGGAAGGTTGAACCGTTCGAATACTTCATGCCATGTCAACACACAAAGTAATGACATGAACACTAAGAACTCGTTACTCTTAGCATTCTATGCAACATCCACGTTTTAACCCTAGCATGTGAATTAAACTATGTCGATGAACATATAGTTTAACATTCAATTATGTCGAATAGGAATTAGATTTTACATGTCAGAAGACAATTGATTAAATAAATAAAGCTATACAAGAGTTATTACAATTGATTACAATACAATGATTAAATAAAGCTATAAAAGAATTATTACAATTGATTAAAACAGATCTAAGGATATATGTCGGAAATATGCCAATAAGAAAGGTTTAAAGAAAAGAAAGAATAGATGTAAACGAATAGATTAACATCGATACTAGAATTAATAGTCGATCAATATACAATCAAGGCTACGTCGGAACGAATCAGGAAGTTCAGAGACAGAATCCAACCCAGAATAGGCACATCGTGTGATGCGTCCTCTGGAAGAGGTGTAACACTCTGTGCGTATGTTCTTGAGTTGAGTTCTGGCTGTGAAGACAGAATCGCAAACAGTTAGTATTTGTTTGTGTATTTATGATTTATTATTGATCTACAAGTCGAATAAAGATAATTTAATAGATATTACTTACACTAATAATATCAAGGACGAATCCTAGAGATTTGATATGGATGGATCTAACCTCTAAACACTCAAACTTGATCTAAAGATGTCAAAGACCCACTAATATTGAATTATTAGGGATCTAAGTCAAGATAAACTATTTAATTAGATTAAAAGACGATTTATAAGAAAAGATAAAAAACTAATAAAGGTTTTGAAAAGATTTGAGCATAAATCCGACATGAATCTTAAATAATTGAATAAAATAATAATAAAAATATGAAATTGGGGATTAAACACCCTCAGACTTACATGTTGACGAAACGAGATTAACTAAGTTGCGTTTTAGTGATAGCTCGACTTGAATGTAAATAAAGTGTCCTCGTAAGAGGATCGAGCAGTGATTAGTTAAATTTATTGATTAAGGTGTAGTAGTCAAATTTGTAGGTCTATGCAAAACGTGACGGGTACCCATAAAGATCTGAGCTTACGTGGTCGATTGATCAAGCACGTAGATGTCAAAATGCTTAGAGGATGGTCTAGAATGAAAAGAGAGAGAAAAGAAGGGGCGGAACACTCGCGTGCCTTAAAAGTGAGCACGAACCTCTCCTTTTAGAGGGAGAAATCTGAAGAGTTTTAGAATGACTCGAACACGGAAACAAATCATGAAAATATTCCGGAAACAAGCAAAACGAGCTGGGGAAGAGGCACAACAGGCACTGCGACCCTTGGAAGTGGGGGTAGATTTCCCAAGTAGGTTCCTACTTTGAGAGAAAGATTTCCGCGTTTCTTTTATGGAATTGCGGTAGATTTCGAATTCTTTCTAAATAAAATATGAATATATTTTATCAAGAAATATAAGTTTTGAATATTTAAATATCCGGAATATTCTCGAGCGTTCAGACTCGGTTTTAAAAGAAGGTTTATAGAAAATGAAGCGGTTTTTGACCCGGACTCCAAATAATCTCTATTGACTGTCAAAATGACCGTATCGGCACTTAGATAACGACTAAGGGGTAGACACAAGTGTTTGATCTATCACTTGACGACAAACTTATGAACTGTCATAAATCGTTTTGGATACCAAACATGCGGCCCAATCACCACTGGGTGGTTGGCGGAAGGTGTATATTTGAGGTATCTACAGTCATCTTCAGTGTCGAGCACTCCCCAACATGATGTTAGCATGACTTGCTTGAATTCCCTTTTAGTTTTCTCCCGTTGTTCTTTGTCTTTAATCGTCTTCCATGTGGGGAGTCTTTCATTATGTGGTCTGTTTCGCCACATTTGAAGCATCCTTTATTGGTGAAAGATGGTTTGGACTCATAGGGCTTTTTGTTGAAGGTTTTTTTGGTGTTGAGTTTTTATTGCTTTCCTTTGTAAATATTCGTTCTAAAACGCTTTGCAAACAAGACGGTTTCATCTTCTATATCCTCTTCACCATCACTGGCTTGCAAAGCTATACCTTTATCTTTTCTAGAGTCCTCATCAGGCTTGTCGTGTAGGTGCTCGCACATGAGCCATGAGGGAACCTATTAGTTCTTCGTAGGTTAAAAGAGTGAGATCTCTTGCTTCTTCAATCGCAGTCACCTTGGATGTCCATCTCTTAGAGAGACTCCTAAGGACTTTTCTTACGATATCCTCATAATCGAATTTTCTCCCAAGATTTCGGAGTTCATTCGTTATGCTTGAAAAACGTGCCGACATACAGTTGATTTATTCATTCTTCTCCATTAAGAAGAGTTCGTACCTTTGGATGAGTACATCAATCCTATGCTTTTTCTAAACGGCATTATCTTTGTATGGAAGTTCAAAATCATCCCATATTTCCTTGGCCGTACTACAAGACGAGAATCTATCAAACTCAGTACTCTTCATGCCCTTTTGCAATAACGTCATGGCTTTCGAGTTTTTCTCTGCCTTACGGTAGTCAGCTTCAATATAATCCTTTTCGTCTTTCTCATATGTAGTGTCGTTTCCATATACGACTAAAATTTTATTAGGACCATTTTGGATGATCTTCCAACATTCCCAATCATGTCCCTTAATATAGTGTGTCATCATGTTCTTCCAAAGACCCTAGTTTTTCGCTTCAAAGATGGGAGCTTTTAGGTGTTTGGATTCCATTTCACACGAGATAAACATAGATTTAAAATAGGCAAAAACAAATAAAACAAATGGATCAGTCTCTATGCTGTTAGGCAATCCAGAGCACTAGGCTATGATACGAATTGAAGAGCCTATTGATCCCAAATACTCAAGAGAAGGGGGGGTGTGAATTGAGTATAAATAAAGGATGCCTACTTTTTCGAATGTTCGTATAAGCGTGTAGTAGTAATATGTGGTTTGAATTTATTGATTATATTTTACCCAACTAATTACTTGTAACGTGTATGAAAATAATAAAGTACGTAAACAAATAAAAAGGCACGAGACACAAGGATTTTTGAAGTGGTTTAATTTCACACGTGGAAACCTACGTCCACTATATCTCGATTAATAATTTTAGTACCTACTCCGGATTACAAAATTGTCAACCCTTCTCGTACAACTAACTCTAGTTGTAACTCAAAGTTAAGTACCGTTAAATCCTCAATTCAAAGATGAGTATCGCTAAATACTTTATTCTATCTTACGTTAATAAGAAAGTGTTTTGATTGTTCTTGGTGTTCACACAAATGAACGTATAAAAAGCAATTATAGCACTATTATCAATAACGTTTTTCTCAATAATAATTCACGGGTATAATGCGGCTATTTGAAAATAAGGTTTTTGCAAAATATAGATTTTACGTGAAAATATTAAGCACATTTGCAAAAGAAGAATTCTATTATGAAAAGCTTAGTTTTAAATGCATGGGAAGCTGACAACACCAAATTGTGTTGTGTCTAGTAGCATTTATTAGGGTCTTTTGTTTTACTTTTTACGGGTCATTAGCGTTATTTTATGTTAACTTTAGTTTTAGTAATAATGTTATTATTTAGTAATTTGAGTCAATTTTGAGAGTCAAATCCGGAAGTCAACGAAAGTCAAACCCGAAACCCGAGACCCAAAAACCCGGAAATTGGAGTGGGCTAGCAATGAATCATCAAGGCAAGAAGACCAAACCCAATGGGTCAATGGAAGTCAAGGCGGGGCCAAAAGTCCATGGGTCAACGAAAGTCAAGAAGGAAAAGCAAAGGGAAATCGGGCAGTACACGACGCAGCCTGCGTCATCAGGACGCAGCCTGCGTCATCACGACGCAGCCTGCGTCATCACGACGCAGCCTGCGTCGTAGGACGAAGCCTGCGTCCTTTCTCAGCGCGACATTTCTTCATTTCTCCGTCTTGTCTTTTGAAAGCCCACCTTTCAAGGCCCCTAGGTTTGCGGACCAAGGGTATATAAGAAGAAATCTGAAGAGAGAGAAAGTAGCCAAGCATACAACATTCAACATCATATTTTTCCTTAGAAATTCTCTACTTTGTTCTTCAACTTTGGCTCTTGTAATTGGTTTTATTTAGAAATGGGTTGTAATATGAAGACTATGGGTAGCTAATCCTTTCTTTGCTTAGTGTAATTTGAACAAGTTCTTCTCTTTTAGCATTGTAAGACCTTTTTAACCTTCCTTCTCTATTTAATTCCATTTTCTTATGTTTGAATTCCATTGTTGAATGAATTGTTGTTAAGACTAACCATCCTAGCAATTGTTTGTTTAATTATTTGCTTTGTCTTGATGAATTTTGTTAATTTGTCTTGGTATTTGTTGAAGCAACCTTGAAAGATTGTAACTTTGGTTTAAAAGTTGGAATCTTTTGAGTGGAATTTGGGTTATTGTGTAATTAGAACATGGTTTAATGTTTTATTACATGATTCTAGCATGTTTCTTTGGTTTTGTGGTTAAAGCTTGCATCTTTATTTATGCTTATGTTTTAATAAGTATTGGTTGAGTTGTATTGGGTCATTTATGGATGGTTTAATTCATGGTGGCTAGTTCTTAGAAGCTTGTAATAGATAATTAGAGAAGAGAGGAAAGGAGGGGTCTTTACTTTGTTAATTGTGGGGAACTTGGGATAATTGCACTAAGTTATTTCTCCATATTTGAATCTTTGAGTATTTAGTTGTTGTTGGTAATTTTAGACTTGATAATTAATTCTCATGCAAAACTTTCCCCCATTTATGTTTTCCTACATGTTTTCCATTGTGAATATCATAGTTTGTAATTAAATTAGGCCTTTGTTTTAATTAGTGTCTTAATTAGTAATTAGTGTCTTAATTTGTGATTAGAGTCATTAGTTTTGTTAATTGATATTTTGCAAGAGTCTAGATTAGATTATTTTAGCATTACCGCTTTCCCTTGGGTTCGACCATTTTCTTACCCTTACTACCCTTTTATTTAGGTTGGTTTGAGTCTAGGTAAGGTTTTATAAATTTCTATTTGGCCTAGTTAATTTGCGGAATTAACGACACCGTATTTTAGCCCGTCAAATTTGGCGCCGTTGCCGGGGAAGGCAATATAGCTAAATATCAAATTGAAACTCTTGTTAGTGTCATACTTTGTTTAGATTGTTTTTCAAATATTTCTTTTTGTATTGTTTGTAGGTTACTTGGTGTTGAAGTTACTAATTGTGTTGTTGAGTTGTTTTTAAAAGTTTATGCCTAGGTCACAAGAGGGACTTGGTGACCAAGACATTGATCCAACCTCAAGTAGCATATCCAATTGGTTATTTTCAAATCCCCTCTATAGGAGACCTTTTTGGAGGGAGCCTAGTGAAGAGGAGTTGGAGAATAATATCTTTCAAGAACAAGCGGAGGAAGTATTTGAGTCACCACCGAGGATACCATCTCCATTGGACATCCTCTACCCACCCAATATGGAGGATAATAGAACAATTGGTGAGATCCGGGCAAGGAACTATGAGGAGCAACCACTATGTATCGCATATCCTCCCATGGGGGATGTAAACTTCGAGCTCAAGGGGTTCTTTGTCCATAACTTGCCTAGATTCCATGGAATGGTGGGGAATGGCCCCAATAGGCACTTGGACGAATTCCACATGATTTGCCAAGGGGCTATTCCCCAAGGAGTGACCGAAGACCAATTCAAGCTAAGGGCATTTCCGTTTTCTCTACAAGATGCCGCTAAGGAATGGCTCTTTTGTCTTCTGGCCCACTCCGTCACCACTTGGGTGGGTTTGAAGAAGAAGTTTCTTGAGAAATATTACCCGAATTCTAGACACAACCATTCAAAGAAGTTCATCACTACCATTGAGAAAGACATGGGGGAGACCCTTTATGACTATTGGGAGCGTTTCAAAAGCCTTGTGGCAAGATGCCCATATCATGGGATGTCGGGGGACGATTTGTTGACGGCCTTCAATGAAGGGTTGTGTCAAAACGACCAAAGGATGATCATTGCCGCCACCGGAGGTGGAATTGATACACTTAATGTGGCCGAGGCCAACAATATTATTGAGAAGTTGGCGATGAACACAAGAAGCTACGGAAGGAAGAATGAAAGGGGAGGAAGCTCTAGAAATGTATCTTCCATGGAAGATCCTTATGCCTCTCAAAATCACAAAATCATGCAAGAGATGGGTGAACTTAAAAGCATGGTGTCCAACTTGGTTGTTAACAAAGGCAACTCATTTTCTCAACACCCCGAACCACTTGAATGTTAATATTGTGGAGGTGACCATGCTACCAATACATGTTACATCATGATTGAGCAAGGAGCCACTATAGAGAGCGTCAATGCTATGGGGTATGGAAATTATAATTCTAGAAACCCAAGTGGTGGAGGAATGTACAACCAAGTGGGAAACCGTTATCTTTTGGGGTGGGGAGGAGACAAGTCAAAGAGTTTTGAAAATGGTCAATTCAATCACTTGAGAGCCCAAAATCCAACCCAAAACCGAAACTCTAATTTCAACCAAAATCCCCAAAGAAATTTCAACAACCCAAGACCCAACAATTCAAATTTCCCAATAACCTGATACGCCTATCGCGACCCTATCAAAGATAAAACCTAACGGTCTCAACAAATGCAGTAGAGGCAGCCGGGTATCGAATCCACAGGGAGAAGGAATCCTATAACTTCCTAAGTCTGTCAAGGTAACACAACAAGGGGTTTGTTTAAAAGATTTTCTAACACTACAAGAGAAAAGGGAACAGTAATAAAGAGCGAAAACACAGGAAGGAGAAGAACTAGGATCGTCGGTTCCCCATGGCATCTAGGGTCAGGATGGAAATCAAAGTAGAATCTAAACAGGTTTGTGGGTAGTGAAAAGGTCCTCTCGGTCCGCTAATCGCCCTAAGATATACTAACTTAGCTCTCGCCCTCATTAGCATAATCCCAAAGTTCATCACTGATCTGCCCTCTTCCAATCTCTCGATCTAGGTCAAGGGGGTATCAAGTCAATCAATTGAATGCGTCGACTCAAACAATTAAAAGCTATTAAATGTGATGATTGCTTCCAAACCTAATCTAAAGACTACTAATCAACTCATCTTACCTAAGCCACGGTTCCCCTAAATCCTAGCAAAGGAATTAGCTACACATAATAGAGAGAAAAACAACAACAATAACTGAGAAAGAAAGAGACATAGAGAAATAATTAATTGAATTCCAGAATAATAATACCGAATTGGAAAGAAGAAGAAAGTCAGAGGAAGTCCTCCAATTCAGATCCAAAGATAACAGTAAAAAGTCAAGTCTAGGGTCTAAAGTTGCTGTCTAGTCTCAAGTCTAGAGTAAGGAGAGATCCCCCTATTGTTACGTAGCTTCACCCTTAAGTACAATAACAAATTACAAGGCGTCCACACTATTCACGAAGCCCATCAATATAAAACCACTCGATCGAGTAGAAAGTGTTGTCCAAACCACTCGATCGAGTGGTAGCAGTGCTCGATCGAGTAAATGCCCAAATCCAGCAGCTCGATCGAGTAAATGCCCAAATCCAGCTGCTCGATCGAGTGGTTTGGTTACTCGATCGAGGTCTTCTAATCAAAGAGGTGGTCGATCGAAGGCTTTTATACTCGAACGAGAGCTTTGCTCATGGATTTCATTCTTCCATTCCTTTAACACGGCTTCACGCATTCCGAGATACCAAGATTCCTTTCCGACTCACTTATGCATGCTTGAGGAGCTACAAAATGGCTAGTTTTCCGTCATTCTTGTTCACATCTGCAGATATTACAAAACAAACCAAAGTAGACTATTCGGGGGACATTTATAGTGTAACACTACTAAATGACCATGGAAATGCGTGCAAATATGGCCAAAAAGGTCTATATAAAATACACGCATCAAACTTCCCCAAACCAAACCTTTGCTTGTCCTCAAGCAAGAAAGGATGCAGCAAACAAATGAAACAAATAAACTCCGGACTACCGCAAATCGCCTGCTTGAACCAATTTAATGCAACAATCAAACTCAGCAATGATATCAAATGCAAACGAACTGAACCGTCGACCTTGCCAGACCATCAATGTCGGACTCTCGCGAGTCACTCTTCTCTCAGCAAAACAAAGGGTAAGCAGGTTATGTGTAAGAGAGAAAAGGAGAAAATAGTCGCTCACCTAACTACGACCGTCGCGTTCATGCAATGCTAACCAACATGATAAATGATTCAGTTACCGTACACACGCACAACCACCATTCAAGGACTATCACACGCCGAATACTCGCAACATTTGGATAAGTGAGGTTATGGGTAAGAAGGGTCAAAGCGATAATGGAATAGAGGAGGTAAAGCGTCAAGCTAGCTACCTGATCTTAATCAAATAACAAAATCCGTCTTCTTATCCCATAATGAATCACACAGCCACGATTTGGCCAACAACTCACTAAAACCAACAGGATGGAGTGAAAACGAACTGGTTAGCTTATTCAGCTCTATCTGAATCCCCAATTGATACGAATAAAGCACGGGAACAGAGATTAATTTCTTTTTTTTTTCTTTCTCTAACATATTTTTTTCCTTCGTTTATTTTATTTTTTTTCAAAATATTCAGCTAACAATTCCACGGAAGCAATTTCAACTTCAATTCCCAATTTCTTCAGATACCAACTCCGTAGAAGGGATGCAAACCAAACTGATAAAATGAAGTAAATACCTCAACAACCATTACTATACTAGCTCGACGCAAGGTAGGCTAAATTTAGGATGTAGATTGTGGGTCAACTGGCAGTTTTGGCTGAATGTGGGGTTAATTGGGTAATGAGGAAAAAGGGAAATTGCAAGCATTCTCCAAACATGTGATACCGACTACGAACCCATACGTGCAGGCAATAAAAATCAGATTTCATATACATGCAATGCAATGACACGAGGGAGTAACTACTCACAATCCTATATGAACTGGTCATAGATGTCACCAGTTTGAAAGCTCTAATCCTCAGAATATGTAAGTAGGTTGCCAACATGTCAAGTCAAGTCTATTCGTTCAGCATCGATTAACACCAGATGATCATGCAAGAGATATTAACTGTGCCAGGATTAAGTCGAGACTAGATGAAGAGTAGGAGAAAATCGTTCCGACTCGACTAAAATGCAAAAATAAAAATGAAAATTGTTTGAAATTTTTTTTGGAAATTTTGAGTGATTAACAATGCACACGAAAATGCAGTAAAACGAAATGCAGACACGATATGGATGCAAAACCTAACTTCCCCAAACCAAACCGTACAATTTCCCCATTGTACAAAGTAAAGGAAAAAGAATTGCAACCTAGAGAGAGTCGGAAACTTACAGGAACGCGTGTATAACCGACTTCCCCAAACCAGACCGGAATGAGGCGCTCCAGGGAGTCGATCGAGTAGAAAACTACTCGATCTAGTGAAAGCGAGATGGAGCTTGCTCGATCGACTGGAAAAACAACTCGTCCGAGAGGGTTCCTTCGCAGGAATACTCGATCGAGTAACTTAAGTGCTCGAGCAAGGGGTTATAATGCTCGATCGACTGAAATCCTGCTCGATCGAACAAATGCGTCAGAGCAATTAATACCAAAGCAGCGAGAAGCAAGAAAGGACGCAATTGTATTGTTTGAACAATAAAACAGAAATAAACTACTAAAAACTTAAGAAAACGATACAACAAAACAATGATAGATCGGGTTGCCTCCCGATAAGCGCAGGTTTATAAGGTCTCGCCCGACCCTTGAGCTTTAATCATCAAGCTCCTCGTTTCCGTCGAAGAATAACATTTCGACGCGACCCACAACACTGTCAGCTCCATAGTAATGTTTCACATGATGTCCATTAACCTTGAACCGTTGACCCTCGGAGTCTTCTATCTCAACGGATCCAAACTGAGTAACAGTAGTTACTGTGTACGGACCACTCCACCTGGATTTCAGCTTACCAGGAAATAGACGCAGTCGGGCATTGAATAGTAACACCTTCTGCCCGACTTGGAACTTGCGAGGTATGATCCTCTTATCGTGCCAACGTTTGGTCTTTTCTTTGTAAATACGCGAGCTATCATAGGCATTCAGACGGAATTCCTCTAGCGCATCTAGCTGCAACAACCGTTTCTCACCACACAAGTTAGCATCATAATTAAGTTGGCGGACTGCCCACCAAGCTTTATGTTCTATCTCAACAGGTAAATGACAGGACTTCCCGTACACCAATCGATACGGTGAGGTACCGATAGGTGTCTTAAATGCGGTCCTGCAGGCCCATAAAGTGTCCTCTAGTTTGGCACTCCAATCCTTCCGCGATTTAGACACGACCTTACTTAAAATCTCCTTTAGTTCCCTATTAGAGACTTCAACCTGCCC
>JAIUZE010067304.1:0-12657 GCA_022085475.1 Heliosperma pusillum
TATTATCTAATTGTAGGTGGTGACCTCCAAGACCCCGACAAAGACTACTTCTTGATAGAAGAGGACATCGACGCGGATTGAAGACGCGAAAAGGTAACGGTGAAGGGTTACTCGATATCATTAACGTGTTTTATGTGTTTTCTTTGTTAATGATCGTATTTAGAATATAATTAGTAACCTTAGGAATTGTGTTGTTAATGATAGTTGTTGTTAATTGATAATTGATAATGAGAATTGATGATTGATGATGTTAGTTGATGTTGGATTTATGAGGTTTGGGTTGAAGAAAGTGATTTTCGTGTATAACATGCTTCAGCCGGCCGACCGGCTGCCGGTCAGAGCTGACCGGCTGGGGAGAGGCTGTATGTTATTTATGTTACGTAATATTTTTGAGCATGAATTATGTCTCAGGCGGCCGACCGGCTGAGACACACCTGAATATGTCTTCATTTTCTCAAGTAATATTGGTCCCAGCCGGGTAGCCGGCAGCCGGTCCCTTTGACCGGCTGGGACACTCTGTATTTTCACTTGTTTTCAATTGTTACTATGGGTGCCAGCCGGATAACCGACAGCCTGCACATGCTGGAATTCAATTGTAATTCTTACTTATGTTTTTCATTTATAATATTTCCGATGGTTCATTTATCGTATAAATTTACGTAATGACTTTAAATATTAATTTTTCGAATATATGATATTCCATTCGCTTGTATCGCATGTTTTGTGACGGTTTTTGAAATGTCCCACTTTGAGTCGGTTTTTCAAATGGTACGGTTTGAGCACTATTTTGTTATGTGCTTTGTACTCTCATTCCCTTGGCTACCTCCACGTTCGTAAGGCTGGAATGTCGGAACGGGGAGGTATCCTACTGCTTAATTGCATGTGTTAGTGGGCATACGACGACGTTGTTGGAGGCGAACGCTTTGCGTTGATCGACCTGGCCGTCAAATGTTGTGTACTTGCGAAGTTGGTGTCAGTGCATTGTAGCGTAACGCTGTTATGAGGCTTGTGCTCTTTTCCGCCTCTTTCGTGAAGGTTGACCGAATTTGGGGTACTCGGCGTCTATGATTGACCGAGTCTTGGATGCGAAATGTTTATCGCATGTCGAATCGGAAAATGTGATTCCGGGAGTCTGGCCAGATTTAGACTAGGACCGTATTATGATCGTCATTCTACCAAGAGGAAATTAGTCTACTGTTCAGTTAAAAGTAGCGCAAGCGTACGGGTCAATTGTAGATGCTTACGAGTCGATCTCAGGGAAGTAAAGATAAGTACTAGTCGAATTAGATTATACTTTAGCTACGAGGAATCAATAATAGAGAATTAACTACACTAAATTTATAAGCAAATTACAACGATTTTAATTAATAACTAAAAGGTCTAAGGTTCATAGTCTCGTTATAGGTCGACAAGCTCTACTAAAGATAACTAATCACCAAATCACTACTCGGATTAGACACTATCTAATTTGCTATTAACAACTCTTCCGAGACAATTAAACTCCCTAATATTGATCAACCTACCTACTTCCATAAGCAAATTAAACCAAGTAGAGGCATTAAGTTGATAGTTAAGTCCTAATTATCAATTAGACATTTCCATGAATAACTAAAAATCAAAGATAAGATTAATGTTCTAAACTAAACTGCTTGCTTCCACAAATTGATGTAGCTTTAACCTATTATTAGATGATGAACTTGGTGGATAAATCTCGTCACAAAACAATTCTCAATTCCCAATGAACAATTAACTTGCTCCTAGATTCATTCAATCAAAAACAACAATCCAATTCAATATAAATCTTTATCTAAATCCGAGATACCTATTAGGTAATCAAAATAAACAATTCAATTCATGCTTGTCATCCCTACAACGATCCTACGAACCCTAGATGGAAATTACTCACTCATAATAAAAGAAGACAAACAATTCATAATTAAAACAATATAAGACATAATTGAAAGAATAGATGAAAGAATACTTGTAATTAAAGAACCTGAATGTTGAATAGAACGAAATAAAATTGCAATAATCCAAAGAGCGAAGTAATTAAATCTTAATCTAGAGAGTTCTTGTAATTAGGGCTAATGATATTCTAAGCATAAGATAAAAACAATGTATGTAAACCTAAGTATTTAAGAGTTTCTTAATAATAGGTATTTTATTAGAACTTGGAAACTAAGCTAAATTGGAGTTTCCAAAACTCGAATAAGGGTTTTCGCAGTCCCCCCGCCCGGGGGAGTACTTCTGCCCTATTCTTGCTTCAGATGTCAGTTTCCCCGCCCGGGTACATAACTTCCCCCGCCCGGGGGAGTTCTTCTTTTCTTTTCTTCTTCAAAAAATACTTCAATCTTTATGCTCATGACATCTTAGCCTTTGTTCTTCATTCCAATGCCCGAGAACTCGTTTCTCATCGCTCCTATCATGGATACCTTTCCAAAGTTGGTTCGTTTTGACCTGAAACAAACCCGAAACATACCAAAGCGTAGTATATATCGAAACATGACGAAACCATGCAAAACTAGCCTAAATTCATATTAAGGGGAGTCAAAATAAGCGTAATTAAGCTACTAAATACACGTAAAATAACCACTTTACAAATTCCCCCAAGCCGAAACCTTGCTTGTCCTCAAGCAAATACTCAGCAAACAATCACTGCATAGGAGGACAAGATAGTGAAATGGCTAAACAGCTCAATACCAAATGCATCACCCTACACGAATCTAGCATCATACATGTAAAGGCCTCTTCCCTTGATGAACCAAAGGAAGTGGTGAAAACACAAACATAATAAATGATCATAAGACGGTGCAACACCCCACTCCATGCTCAATCCTTTAACCGTGTAATACCATGTACTAGGCGCTCACAAGATGTCACTCATCACACATACAACAAGGCAATTCTGATTTTGGCACTCACCTATTCAACCTGCAGGAAAAGTGCAAAAATGGCACTACGCCCACAATAAAGAGTGGAATACCCCTCCAATTATCATGCATTCAAGTCAAACAAGCGAGGCAAAGGGTTGCAACGGGGCTTAGGTTGAAGGGTAAAAAGTGGCAACATATTTGGATAATGTGGAGTTAAAAGCCGGTAGTCGCGTATTTGTACTTACCAAATGAATATCCAACATTAGGAACCCAACGTCACTAAGTAGACAATGTAAGACAATCCGGAAAGAGCTAAAACACAATGGTGAAATGATCTTATACCTTGTAACATAAGGAAAGTGATAAATATGCTAGAAAATCACTACTTCCCATTTAAATCCCATTAGACACCATTTGTTTATTACAATACAAAGCAAACTCTAATCCGGATATAAACTCAAAACACAACTTAATGGACTATCTTTCGTGATTATAAGCAAACTTCTCCATGTCATTCCCTCTTTTTTCCTTCATTTTTTTTTTCATTTTTTTTTTCTTTTCATCAACTCTTTATTTTCATGAGAGGAACGACATGGGATAAGAGTACTTAGATACACAAGTCCAAAGAATAAACTCATGCTATCAACAAGTGACGTTTTAGACTAGACAATTAAACACCCTTATCCACCTTTAGTAGCAAAATAACCACAAAAGTACTACACACGACTGACCCGGCTAAGGTCGGAGGTTTTGGAATGTAGTTATATGATGTGGGTTAACCAAAGAAAATCAGGCTAGAAAGGCTCAAACGGGCTACAAGCAGAGGATTAATTCAAAGGGTAATAAAACAAGTCTATTTGGCCATGTGGAGTTCAAATTATAACAAAAGAAACATGCCTCATAACGCAAGATGATCGAATGCACAAGGAGAACGGGGGAATAAGCCACACTCAAGTAAAGCGCATCCTGGAGGGAAACTACTCACAAATCCTAACAATGAGACCGGATACAGGTACGCCGGTCTTGGAGGCTCTACATCCTCTCAATTTAAGTAGTTATGCCTAATTCATGGTGTGGTCAAGGATCTCGCGCCTCTTGAGGTGTCACGATGTCATGACTCATCTAGCAGTATTTTTGAGTTGTCTTAGAAAGACAACTAAGGCCTAAAACATGCAATTAGCAAGCTTCAAAGGTTAGCAAAATGGAATGAGATATAATTAATGTTTAAGCATAAACCAAATCCACTACAAATAAGATGTCAAATTTTTTGGATTTTTAAGATTTTTTTTTTGAAAGAACTGCAATGCGATGAATGAACTATTTTGAAATAAATGCAATACGATGAATGAATGAACTACTAACTAGATAACTACAACACATATATAATGAAGTGTATCCTCCCACAAGCCTAAACGACGCATTGTCCTCAATGCATAAGAAATTCAAATCATGGGACAATAAACAAAGAAGGGGGAATGGGGTTTGACCAACAACATGGTCAACCGCGCCCGAACAAGCTAAACAGATCCTTCATTATTATGTTTTAAAATGAGAAAACGAAAATAAATACATACCTAACTTGGGTTGCCTCCCAAGAAGCGCTTCTTTAACGTCATTAGCTTGACGCTTTTGGAAATTATTAACCTGAACTGCCCTTAGATGAGCGATAAGCAATATCTGGTGGTACACATCCATCATCGATTAACCTTGCTTTCTCTTTCACCTTGGCACGCCAAATTACTTCTCCTCTGGAATGATGTTGACTAGTGTCGGTGGGATGCACTAGGCCTTTACCTTGATCCTTCAAAGATGTTGATCTCGCTACCTTAACCATATAATTTCTTTCAGAGGGTTCTACTGATGGCTTAACAATCTCAGCGCAAACATTGTTAGTAGCACCAATAGCAGAACATGGATTAGAAATGGGGAAAGAGACTTGTGGCTCAAGTAGTTTGAAGGTCACACTTTCATCCTTAACTCTCAAAACTAGTTCACCTTGTTGCATGTCTATCAATGTCCTACCTGTGGCTAGAAATGGTCTCCCTAAGATTAAGGGTATTTCATTGTTTTCTTCCATATCTAGAACATGAAAATCCACGGGAAAAGTGAACTTATTTACGTTGACCAAAACATCCTAAACTACCCCACTGGGATTCGGATAGTAGTATCTACCATTTGGAGCGACACCTTACATGGTTTAAGGTCCTTAAATCCCAATTTAGGAAAAAGGGAAAGAGGCATCAAATTTATACTAGCACCAAGATCACACAAGACCCTCTCAAATTTCATTCCATTTATCATACAAGGGAGAGTGAAACTACCCGGATCATCAATTTTGGGTGGTAAGTTATTTAGCAGAACAGATGAACAATCTTCAGTTAATAAAACTGTTTTAACAGACTCAAGGGACCTATTCTGAGATAGGACTTGTTTTAACAACTTGACATATGAAGGCATTTCACTAAGAAGATCAAGAAAGGGCATGTTAACTTGGAGTTTCTTGAGAATTTCAGAAAACTTACCATACCGTTTTTCAAGTGTTGGTTGGGCCAAACGTTGAGGAAACGGGACCGGCGGTACATAAACCCTTTCATTTGTACCCCCGTTACTAAAAATCTTTGGAGGCTTAGCATGTGCTTGTTCCTTATCAGCTTTCTCCCTCTCTATTACTTCTCTCACAACTTTCCCTGCTAACACCTCTAACTCTTTCACATCCCTCATAGTGATAGCATTGCACTGAGCTTTAGGGTTCGGATCAGGTTGCCCTGGAAATTGTCCTCGAGGTTTCACTAATTGATTGACTTGTTGGGCTATTTGAGGAAGTTGAGTTTCTACCATTTTATGTGAGGATTTGAGTTGAGAAATCGATGTAGAAAACTCTTCATTTTTCTGGTTTTGGTCTAGCATGTATTGAGATTGTTGAGACAAAACTTGCTCTAACATCGACTCCACATTGGATTTTTGAGGAGCTTGAGGTTGTTGAAACTGTTGCTGCTACTATTGAGTATGTGATTGCATGGGCAAATGTTGATAAGACGGTCGTACTTGGAAACCAGGAGGTTGCTGATAAGTCTTAACCTGTTGTTAGGGATTCTGGATGTTGCTTGTGTTTCCATATTAGAGCTTTGGATTATGAGCCCACCCCTGATTGTAAGTATTTGAATTGGAGTGCCATTGTTGCTTTCCATTAAGAGCATTCACTTGCTCCATCATTGAAGCATTCACACATTCGGAAGAATCATGCCCATTAACCCCGCAAATTTGACACATGGGTCATGAAGAGCTAGAACTATTACTCAACTTGTTGAGATAGGTTGTCAAGTTTGGCTTGCATCACACTAACAGAATCGTTAGTGGCCTTGCTCCCTTGAACACTGCGGTCACTCCCCCAATGATAAGTGCTTATAGCTAAATCCTCGATAAGAGCTTTGGCCTTGTCCCAAGAAATCCCGTCTAATCATCCCCCCGCAGCTGCATTGAGACTCATTTGTAATTCTGGCTTTAGAGAATTGTAGAAAGTATAAATCAATACACATGAAGGGATCCCGTGATGAGGACATTGTCTTTGAAGTTTCTTGTATCTCTCCCAAGATTCATAGAGAGACTCACTTTCACGTTGTACAAACCCTGTAATGTCGTTTCTGAACTTGGCAGTCTTCCCAGGAGGAAAATATTTTTGCAGAAAAGCAGTAGAAAGCTTATCCCAAGTATCAAACGAGTCAAGATCAAAATTGTTCAACCATTCACGTGCACTCCCCGGCAACGGCGCCAAAAACTTTTTCAGTTAAAAATACCGCAAGCGTACGGGTCAATTGTAGATGCTTACGAGTCGATCTCATGGAAGTAAAGATAAGTACTAGTCGAACTAGATTATACTTTAGCTACGAGGAATCAATAATAGAGAATTAACTAGACTAAATTTATAAGCAAATAACAACGATTTTAATCAATAACTAAAATGTCTAAGGTTCATAGTCTCGTTATAGGTCGACAAGCTCTACTAAAGATAAGTAATCACCAAATCACTACTCGGATTAGACACTATCTAATTTGCTATTAACAACTCTTCCGAGACAATTAAACTCCCTAATATTGATCAACCTACCTACTTCCATAAGCAAATTAAACCAAGTAGAGGCATTAAGTTGATAGTTAAGTCCTAATTATCAATTAGACACTTCCATGAATAACTAAAAATTAAAGATAAGATTAATGTTCTAAACTAAACCGCTTGCTTCCACAAATTGATCTAGCTTTATGTTTCGAGTCGATTTTAGAATTTTCGAGTTCGTATTTGGAATTTCCGCGAGATTCCATGGGAATCCCGTCTTAAGGCGAGTTTGACTTTTGGTTGACTTTTTCCTTACTTATACACAACTCATACTCTTTAACCTATTCTTACTCAAACACAAACACACATTTCTTCCTCTCTAAGAAAGATCAAAACCTTGCCTCCCTCTTGATTTTTCGATCTTTGAATCATCGTAACTTCTTCGTTACTTGATAGAATTCACGTAAGTTCGTCTCATTCTTCTCCCCTTACCTTCCTCTATCCGTATTGATCTTAAAAGCATCGTCTTTCTCGCTTTTCAATCTTTCCGTCTTTCTCAAGATGAATTTCATTTATCTTTTATGATCTTTATGTAGGTGCTGACCTCCAAGATCCCGACAAAGACTATTACCTTATTGAAGAGGAGCTTGACGATTAGTAGAGACGCTTAAAGGTAACGGTGAAGGCTTACTCGGTATCATTTACGTGTTTTACATGCTTTATATGCTAGAAATCGTATTAGAATACGAATAGGAAGCCTAGAATTGATGGTATGATTAATGAATGTTGTTATATGATGAATATTGATGATGTATATTGATTGTTAATGATTATTGAAATGATTTGGAAATGAATTGAAGACTCACGGGTGAACTGGTGTTCCCTGCCGGTCGACCGGCCGCCGGTCTGCCAACCGGCTGGGAACACATCAGTAACATCCTTGAATTTTTGGGAAATTTTGTATAGGGGGTTCTGAGCCGGTCAACCGGCCGCCAGTTCACCGACCTGCCTGGACCACTTTTATCTGTTTTTCTATGATTTTGGATTTTTGCCTGTGTTCTGAGCCGGCCCACCGGCCAGCGGTCCCCTGCCCGGCCTGGAACACGGCTGTATTGTTTTCCTATAATTTCTAAAACTCGTAATTTATAATAGTTCGCATGATCCGTTTATCGTATAATTTTACGTAGAGTCTTGTAATATTCATGTTTTGGGTATATGATATTTTATTCGCTTGTATCACATGTTTTGTGACGGTTTTTCGATATGTCCCACTTTGAGTCGGTTTATACAAATGATACGGTTTGAGCACTATTTTGTCTTGTGCTTTGTACTCTCATTCCCTTGGCTACCTTCCCGTTCGTAAGGCTGGAATGTCGGAACGGAGAGGTATCCTACTGCTTAAATGCATGTGTTAGTGGGCATACGACGACGTTGTTGGGAGTTGAACGCTATGCGTTGATCGACCCGGCCGTCAAATGTTGTGTACTTGCGAGGTGGTGTTATTTGCATGTAGCGTACCGCTTGTTATGAGGCTTGAGCTCTTTTCCGCCTCTTTCATGAATTGATCTACCGAATTTGGGGTACTCGGCATATTATTGTAAGACCGAGTCTTGGATGCGAAATGTTTATCGCATGTCGAATCGGAACACGTTTATTCCAAGATCTGGCCAGGTTTAGACTAGGACCGTATTATTATCGTCGTGCTACCAGGAGGAAATTAGTCTACATATACGAAATGTAGCATCGTGTATGAGTTCAGGGAAATGCTTATCCTGTGGATGCCTGTTAATCATACTTGCCATGTACACGATGCTAGTGCGTTTCATTTACCGTGAGAGATGTCTTCTTGTGTCGTCTTTGAATGCGTGATTTCATGATATTGTTCATGGTCATTGCGTGATTGGACACCGTCATTGTCTTGGTTCGTGAATGGATGATAATATGTTGGATTCTTTGTGATCATCGCATGACTTGGCAATTTTATGTTTGTCGAGTCTCAATCTTATCAAACTTATACCGCTAAAGTAGCGAAAGATGATGAAAACGTGAACCGGGTGTCTTGACTCCCTAGTCCCCTTTCTCTTTCTTTATTACAACCGGTTCTGGAAGAGCGAAGAAAAAGAGATTACGAAATAACAAAAAAGTAAAAGTGACCAACCCGTAATCGCAACGACCCAAATCTTAGTCGGAGTCAAATTCCTTACCTTTCAACCCAAAGCTGAACCTAGAAGCTTCTGGACCACCTTTTTCAGCCGGCTCATTTAGTAGACAGCGAGCGAGCAGCAAGCACCTCAGAAGAGTCTTTCAGTGGCATGTTTCAGGTTAGTCTCACCAGCTCATCTTCTTTCTTCCTATACTAGTGCTGAGGTCTTTAATCGGGAGCCGGCTGTTACCGCAATTACTTTGACTACTCTATTCTTACGCGCAAGATGTACCTTGTGGGGGGGCGGCGGTCCACGTATTCGGTTGCCTAAGAGTGTCTTCCCCGAGTCTTTGAATAACATGATGGATTCGGATTTGTATTCCATATGCTCTTATCATTATTTATCGAATTGCCTATCTATTCTTATCGTAGCTCACATGGATATCTATATATGCATGATTTTACTTTTGTATTTCCTTATATGTACGTTTAATGTGATATGGCTGGGAGAACCCGGAGTTACTCCCCACTGACTGTGGCGTTCATGTTTTTCATGGATGAACAGGTTGCTTGCTTGGTGGACTTTTTGGGATCATGATATTTTGGGGTTCGGGGGTGTGAGCTAGCGGGCGTTGTCCCTGGAAGTTTTCACCCTCTAGACGATTTAGCTAGTTTTGCTAAACACTTGTTCTTTGCTAACATTTTAAGAGACCCCGTCTCTTTGTGTTATTTCCGTTACTTAGTGTTTAATATTTGACCACTCTCGTTTTAATTTAACTGCATGTTATAAAAGTTTTTAAAAAAAACCAAAAACTACCTATTTCCGCAATATAATCACATGCTTGTTTGTTTTATATTTCCGCATTCGCGAGGGTTGTCACAGTTGGATCAGAGCTTTGATCGCTCCGCACGCACACACGTGAACCCTAACTTAAACTACTTTGACCCTTGAAAGATTAAATGAGAGGGTTGGGTTTAGAAGTTAAGGACTTTAATTGGTAGTCTATTTGTATATGCTAATTGATAGGAATAACTTAATTTGTTTTTGTTTCTTATGAAGATGGTTAGACCGCGATTAGCTGAGAATGTTATGATGGAAGCTCTTACTCAAGTGCTGAAAAATCAGCAAGATGCCGCTTTAGCTAATGCCAACCAAGTTCCCCCTAGAAGGGAGGACAACTATCAGGGTGGCTATGCATGGGTGGCGGGACAAATTGCGAGAAGTAAGATCGTACCATATGGTGGAGAGCCGGATCCGACGGAGTTATCCGATTGGTTCCGTGAGATAGAGAAACAATTCGATCTATACCAAGTCCGAGAAGAGGACAAGGTTAGGATCGCAAAGCACTTTCTGGTGAGGGAAGCCAACAGCTGGTGGGCTATCACAAGTGCCACTGCCGTTCTTGAAGAGGACTTTAACTGGGCTTGCTTTAAAGCTCTTGTGGAGGGTAGATTTTATCCTAAAGAGCTTAAACAGCAAAGGCTTAAAGAGTTCATTGACTTTAAACAAGGTAACCTATCGGCTCAAGAGTTTACTACGGAGTTTAATAAGCTCGCTCATTTTGCGCCGAGGCTTATCCGTGATGATGAAGACCGTGCTTTCTATTATCGTAACAAGTTGAATGCCGTTCTTCAGAGTAAAGTGAGAAGGGGTACCGCATCCTTTGGAGATCTCTATGATGATGCTTTTTGGGCCGAGAATTCCATGAAGGCCATTAGAGATGAAGCTTTAATGAATAATCCATCTCCTTCTTATGCTCCTAGGCCGAATGCTTTTGCTAAGAGGCCGTTTATTCCGTCTCCTTCTAATTCATATGCTAGCAAGAGGAGATTTAATCCTCCTTCCAATGCCTATTCAAGGAATCCTGCTCCTTTTATTCCTAGAGCTACTTCAAATGTGGCTCATAGGCCTTATACTCTTCAAACTCAAGCTCAAGGTCGTCAGTGTAACCGTTGTAGACAACCACTCCATCCCGGTGTGTCTTGTAACAGCCGTCCTTATGTGTGCTTCTTCTGTCAAAAGGGTGGTCATCGTTATGAGGATTGCCACGACCGAAATTTGCCTCCTCCTCCTAAGCCTAAGGGTTCAATCTTTGTCATGAGTCGTGCCGAAGCCGACGCTCATCCCGAGATAATTACGGGTATGTTCTCCATTTTAGAGCAACCGTGTCTTATTTTATTTGATACCGGTGCTTCAATGTCTTTTGTGTCATCAACTTATGCTAATAAGTTATCAATCAAGCCTACATCTAGTGAGGATACTCCCATATCCTTACCTTCTGGAGATATTATCTCTTGTTCAACCCTTTATCCAAATGTACCTATATCTATTTCGGGTTCTATCTTTCCCGCGAATCTCCTTAAGTTTCCTCTAGGAGAGTTTGATATTATATTAGGTATAGATTGGCTAGCTATGTATCATGCTAGGTTCGAGTGTCGTGATCAAAAGATTTTCTTAAAGAGTCCTTTTGGTGTTAGATTAACCTATAAGGGATCTCATCCCCGTAAAGGTGTGTCTTTAATTTCCGCTATGAAATTGGTAAGTATGGTTAGAAAAGGTCACCAAGCTTTCTTGTGTGTTGTGACTTCTTCAAATACCACTTTGCCAAGTATTGAAGATGTGACTATTGTTCGAGAATTCATTGATGTATTCCCCGAAGATTTGCCCGGAATCCCTCCCGAGCGTGATGTTGAATTCTCTATTGATCTTGTTCCTGGTTCTGGTCCAATTGCCAAAGCTCCTTATCGTATGGCTCCGTCCGAATTGAAAGAATTAAGGAAGCAGCTAGATGATATGATTGAAAAGGGTTTTATTCGACCAAGTGCCTCTCCTTGGGGTGCTCCCGTGCTTTTTGTGAAGAAGAAGGATGGTTCTATGAGGTTGTGTATCGATTATCGTGAATTGAATCGGATTACAATCAAGAATAAGTATCCTTTGCCGAGAATTGAAGATTTGTTTGATCAATTAAAGGGTGCTTCTACGTTTTCGAAGATTGATTTAAGGTCCGGTTATCATCAAATTCCGGTTAGAGATGTTGATATTCCAAAGACCGCTTTTAGTACGAGGTATGGCCATTATGAGTTCAAGGTAATGCCATTTGGATGGACGAATGCTCCAGCTATCTTTATGGATCAAATGAACCGCACATTTAGTGAGTATCTTGACAAGTGTGTGGTAGTATTCATTGATGATATTCTAATTTTCTCCAAGTCCGAAGATGAGCATGCTATTCATTTGAGGATTATTTTGGGTGTTCTACGTCGACAGAAATGGTATGCTAAGTTCTCTAAGTGTGAGTTCTGGTTACCTAAAGTGTCCTTTCTTGGGCATGTGATTTCTAAAGAAGGTGTAATGGTGGATCCTTCGAAAATTGAGGCCGTTGTTGATTGGAAGAGTCCGTCTGATATTAGAGAGATTCGAAGTTTTCTTGGTTTAGCTGGTTATTATCGAAGATTTGTCAAGGATTTCTCCAAGCTTGCTAGACCGATGACTCAGTTATTGAAGAAGGAAACCAAATTCCTATGGAATGAAGCTTGTGAACGCATTTCAAGAGTTAAAGAAGAGGTTAACTACCGCTCCTGGTGTTGAC
>JAIUZE010067305.1:0-21398 GCA_022085475.1 Heliosperma pusillum
CGGGATCATAATTAGTAATGTGAGGCCTAGCATTGTCTTGTTGGATGTATATATGTTTGCTTAATCCTTATGGCCATACACTTTTAATAGCTGGTATAACTTTTTCAAGTAGAGTCTCTTTGATGACTTGTTTTGTGATTGATTCAATTGACTTTGTCTCCAAAGTCCCCCTTGGCCTATTTCTGCTTGCCCTAAGTGCTGGTTGTTGCTTTGTAAATGGAAACATGCCTATTTTTCCGTCAAATATTATTTCACCATTTGCTGAAAATATTGGCCTACTAACTGCACACATAAACATCACTTTTGTGAGAAATCGTTTTGATTGGCAGCTTCTATATGAAAGCTCCTCCCTCTTTAAAACATAGACTTTTTCATTGTCACTTGTAATATATAACCACTTCTCATCCATGTGGATTGTATTGATCATTTCTTTGAACATTATTTCAGCCCTTGGCATATTATTGAGATCAATAACATCTTCAACTACTTGTTTAACTACTAATGTCTTAAGTGAGTACAATACCCTTTGCTCCTCGTGTAAATCACTTAGTTTTGAATGTAAAGGGCTTGAATGAGGCTTAAGCAAGCCTTGTTTCACCCATGAATGGACTGTTCCAACCGATACACCATTGGAGCATGCCACCCTCTTTATTATATCCCTACGAGAGTATGCTAGTGATTTGATATGCTCTACATTTGGGAAAATTCTTTTCCTGTTTTTGTTGCCTATCCTACCACTCTTTACATCTAAATTTTCACCTACTAACCTTGTTCTTTTGGCAAGTCTCCATATATCAGAAATAGTTCTATCCTTCACATTGTACCTCACGGCGGCTTCCTTTATTGCACCATGAGATAGCTTCCCAGATTCCGACTTTTGAAGCAAGAATATGACAACTTCAGTCCGCATCTCTTCCAACATACACTTAAAACCCATGTTAGGTTTATGTAATTTATTGTAATTTATGGAAACTTTTTTTTTGTAATTTATGGACATGAACTGTTTTAAATTCTGGACATTTGTACTGGTTTTTCTGGACAGATTGAACTGTTTTTTAAAGACTTGTTTTAATTCTGGAAGATTTTTGTATTTCTGGACAATTTTTTGTATTTCTGGACAGATTGAGTAAGGGTGAGAAAATGGTTGTTTTGTTTGTTTGTAAATGATTGAGGAGTAAAGTGTGTTAATATACACCTTTATTCTGAAAAGTGTAACTTTGGGGGGAAAAGTACACCACCTTTTGTTGGATTTTTAAAATATTGAAATTTTAGGTGGGAAATGTTAAGTTAATCAACTTTGTTAATCACCCTCTTTTTCTATGCTAATAAAGCTGGTTTGTTTCTTTCAATTGTCCTTTTATTACTTTTTTATTTTTTTCTTAAGACTTGTGCAAAACCAATTATGGTAGAGTGAAGTTGAAGGGGGAAAGTACTCAATAACGGTGTTTATTTTCGCAGTACACATTTTACTCTTTTCAGTACATTTTACACCTAACTTTCCATTTCTCTACCCTTACATCAAATCTAATTCTCTCTATCCTATAATATTTTACGGAGTAATTTTCTTCAACCTCCTCCAAATTGTTCTTTAGAATAATTATTCTAACTTATTACTAATGATTAAATTGACTCTTTATAATGATTCTGTATTTTATTAAATTAGGGTTTATGGAGTATGTTTTCTCACATTTGATTATTATTAACAATTAGTCATTAAGGAATATCAATGGACGTTGAGAAGGTATGACTTGGAACATTCCTGGGAAAGAAGTGAAACATATTTCACCAATTGAATAATTTCTAAACCAATATAAAAAGGGTCCTCATTTTCGCAGTACACATTTTACTTCTCTTAGTACACATTGACTATTATACCCTTTTAATTTCCCCATTTCATTTTTACATCTTCTCTCTCTAGATTTTTCTCCAACTAATCCCCCTATCATTCCCTTTACTCACCCCCAACCACCACCACCTTCAGAACAGCCACATGGGGCATAGATGGATGGTTCAGGCCGGCGTTCGTGAGGTCGGCGTTCGTGAGGCCTAGTTCGCCGGAGTTGAATGGGTAATATGGGGTGGTTCGTCGGCGTTCATGCGCAGTAAGTAGTCGAAATTTGTGGGTCATAGCGGTCGGTGGTTCGTGGTTCACAGGGGTAGCCAACGTGGTGATGATGGTCGACGGCTGACGGCTGACGGCCATGTGACCGGTGTGCAGGGGTGGGGGTAGGAGGAGCTAGGGACGTTAGGGTTACTGTTTAGTTTGCTTCTTTTTTTTGTTATTTCTTCATGTAGTACAATCAATTATTTTTATTAAAAAGCTATAAAGATTGAATGAAAACACAATAATTCAATTAATAATAATGCAATTGACAAATTAAATACATGTTTTGACTCCAATTATCATCCGTGATTAAAAATTTGTTTATCCAGTGAAGATTTGGGGTTTGCATTAGAAAGCCTAAGGTTTTATGTTTTTTTTAGTTAGGGGTAACAAATGGAAAATTATAGACAAAAAGTACTAAAATGAGTAAAATACGTACTGCGAAAATAAACTCTGATATAAAAAAAGGATTCAGTAATAGTTGGAGTTGGATACACCACTTATTGAATTGCTTGATGGTTCAAGTACAACTCGTACAAGTGACCAAAAAGAATAGTACACAACTCGTACAAGTGACCAAAAATCTGTTTTTTTACCCAAATTCTTTCACAATCAATAATCAAAGATGGTATACATGCTGCTTAATCCTGGCCGTAAGATTTAGTCATTGATTTTTTTTTTGTTAATGTATTATAGAGGGAGAAAATAAAAGGAGAAATGCAAAGTGTATAATTGTCAACAATATGCTAAAATGAGTAAAATGTGTACTGCGAAAATTAAACTAGTTTATAACTACAAGTTAATTGTTATAATCATGCAAACCCAACAAAAATGACGGACAATAATAACAAGGTAGTAAACCCGTAAAATGGCGGACAGTTTGTTGGGTCCTTGCTCTTTCTTCCAATTTAGCATTATTAGTAGTACTAATACTAGATTTAAATGCAATTTCTCTGCTAAAACTTCAACTCCTCCTTTAATGGCTTCCTCTATTACCTCTTCTCAATCTTCATCGTCTCCGCCTTCTCTCCTTGTTTTCTCAGGTTGTTCCCTTTTCCTTTTTGCCTCCTATTTCTTATTATAATTTGTTGCTTGTTTGATTTTAGGTTTAATGTTTTATTATGTATGTATGTTTGATCAAAGACTAGATTGTCTTCGTTTATTGTTGGACAGACTGATACTTTGTGCAAATATTGTCATGGTTGACTTCAGTGTCGATGATTTGTTGAGTTTGTTTTGATGATTTGTGTTTCTATGTGAATGTACATTTAGCCCAAAATGGATGTCTTTGAGAAATTGTACAAGTTTTGTTGGGGATTGGTGGAATAAGCATTATGTGCATCATTGCCTATAATTAGTGGTGGTGGTGCTTATTTTTCTCTAGAGACGTGTCTTGTGGGTTATCAGTAATCAATTATATGTTTTGGGGCTCGTTTTAAATGACCTGACACAGTGGCATTCAAGTTTTGAGGAATGAAGTTCTTCAACTCTTAAGTTTCTCTATTTATCAAATCATTGAGGAAGACATGAATATCTCGCCCTCCTCTTTTAACTCCTCGGGTATTACAAACTTAGTATTCATACTCACTTTTCTGTCTTTGTTGCTACAGGTGGCACTGCCTTTAATGGGGCCGTGGAAGAGCTCAAGAAGCTAACAACTCGTGTTGCACATGTTCTTCCGGTGTCTGATGATGGAGGGAGTACAGCCGAGATTGTTCGTGTACTTGGTATACTTTCTCACCTCTTGCTTCTTCTTTTCCCCTCACCTTCCCTGATGCATGTGAGCGATAGATTTCGAGAACCGATTATATTCCCATACTGTTTTTGCTATACACATTGTTCCTTCGTTGCGGAAAAATGTTGCTGTTTAGTTTCCAAAATAAAGCACTCGAAGAAGTCGAAGAAGGCGGTCTATTTAAGTGTGAGAATTGAGGAAGTTTCGATTTTGTCCATGTGCTACACATCATCAATCTATCTCACTCGGGCTCGGGTAAGTTTTGAACACAAGTACACATCCAAGTGCCGGACTTAACATGGCTCAATTGTTTGTAGTTTGTACATGGGGACAAGCCCTAATTTGAGGATACGGTTGCGGGGACACGTCCTCAAAACAAAAAATAGTTATAAAACTAAAACTAAGAGTTTTTAAAGTGAAAAAGAGAGATTTTAGAGAAACTAGCCTTAAGATAATTGAATATTCAGGTCTCCTTTTCTGGCTCTTCTAGGAGATGTGTCAGAGTCCAAAGGATCAGGTACTTTACTTCCCTTGAGTGTTGTGTTGGACGCATGTATGGCTCCCAAAAGGCCAAAAGTGAAAGGTCAAAGTACAGTCTTCAGTTGCATGACCAGCTATATATTTGTGTGACCTCATTCGTGTGTAAGTTGGTGTTGCATTTTGTTTGCCTATAGTTATGAAATACAAAGACAATTCGTGCGTTTTGGCCAGAGATGTAACTTGCAGATAACAAGCTAAGGCAAAGTACCTGATATTAGCAGGTGGCCCAGCTGTTGGAGACATAAGATCAAGATGTTTGCGGTTATTCAAGCAAATTACAGCAGAGTCTCGTGCAGTTCGACGTTTGTTGGGTCACCGTTTATCTTTACAAGCAAAAGAGGCAAAATCAGAACGGTATTACGCAGTATGTTAGCTATCTTGCTATTCTTTATGCTATCTTCTTTCTGTTTTGTTCATGTGCCCTATTCACATATGCATAACTTCATGTGATATTTCTTTCAAACATTGGAGCAATATCGCTGCTTCACATTGGAATGGTAGATGATCGAAGTTGATATTTATTACACTTGTAAAAGTGCATTTACATAAAACTTGGCGTGGACTAGTGTATTTATAGTCTTTATTATTATGTGGAATATGATTGATTAAAGCAAAATGATTCACTAACTCCACACTTCTTATGTTTTGAAGTAACAGCCAGTCTTTATATGGGTTGTCTGAAAACAACCTCTCCCTGTTTTTAACTTAGGCGTGTCCGACCCCGGGGATGAGCCTTTGCAGTACCGCGGTAATATTGTATGTTGTAGAAAGGGGAGTGGGGTGTCAGTAATCTAAATCTGAACTTCTGGTTGTATTTTTGCATAGTGTTGGGCGAGTTCGTAAAAAAAAACTTTTTGATCCCCAACTCGGAATAATTAAATCTTCTTGCTTGGTAGAGGCTTCTCAATGAAACAATTAAGACTATTTAGTGTGGGAATGGCAACTTGACAGGTATGATATAGTGGAAGGGGAGCATTCACTTTGGAAGGGAGTATCAGTGCCATACAGGGAAACAATTTGTAATACCTCGTATTTTTATTGCCTTTATTTATTATTCTAAGTTACTGCCTAATTCTAATTCTAATATAATAAAAATAATAAAATATTGGGAAGTGGGTTTCCTAGAAGTTTCCTATATTATTCCAACTCCCTATATAAACTTTCATCCATACTCTTATCACATCTTTATTCATTATTGCAAACCCACATAAAAATTAAGAGAAAGAGACAAGGAAACTAGAGACTAGCATATTCATCCCTTACAATTAATTGGTAAGTTTATAATTCTCATCTTCTAATCACATGGTTATTTATAATAATAATTATCCGGGGGCTTGATTAAATTGTTTAGGGTTTAATTAGGGTGCTAAATTATGATTGGATTAAGTTAGTAATTTATGTTATTGTGTAATTTAGGAGAAGGATTTCAAGAGGAGCGATTTTAATTTATTATTGCTTGAGAAGATTGCTAAAAAGGTAGGAAACTACTCAATCTTTATGATTAATTGCCTTTATTCATGAAAAGATGAATTGTTGCCTTGACTTGTTTACAATGATATATGATACCTTGTGATAGTAAAAGTTGTCTTGTGACTTTATTGTTGATAATTGAGAATATTGATATTATTATTGTTGGAGATGGAGATGGAATTTGCTATGAGGCAAATATTGGTAGGCCAGGCACATCTGCGGTTGTGGTCCTGAGATTGGTTGGCCAGGCACGGGGTGTTGAAGGTCCGTGGTCCTGAGATATTTGAGTAGGCCAGGCACGGTGGTGTTCGGGTTGTTACCGTGGGCCTGCATACCCGCGCCGTTGTGCGGCGTGTGGTATTTGTGATTGGGAGATTGTGATGTGGTGCAGGATTATGTATTATTGTATCACGTGGTTATAACAATATTATTTGTTACTGTTGTTTAGTTTGCTACTCAACCTTTGGTTGCCTTGTTTATTTCTTTTGATCAAATAAATTTGTTGCCTGCTTTAATTGATGGCATTCTGCAACGAACCATTTAATATTTCTGGTTAAATGGGGAGCAGATAATAATAGCAGGTAAATTTTGTAGCGGTCTTGGATGCTGGGAAGGGATGGCACGTGAGGATCAAGCTTTGAGTCTAGATCACCATTAGTTTAGATAGACATTATATTTATTTAGTATTCTTCCGCTGGCTTTTGTAATCTTATTAATTATCAATTATTCGGATTTTTGTAAGGAAATCTTTAAGGCAATTTAATTAAAGTACTTTGGTTGTTACTTTGTGTTCACTACCTCAGGCAACTGAGATGGTAACAATCTTATTTAATCGGGAATGTCTTGCTAAAGGCTCTTGATTAAATGGGGGTGTTACACAATTAGATTCTTTTCACTTTGGTAGTGTAAGTATTTTCTATAAGAAAATAAGCATTGTCAATTGATTTGTTCCAAAACATGCTTATGTCAATTCCCTTTTTTTTTAGTGATGGCACTGTTAGTTGCTTGTCTTGTGAGTATAAATTTCTTTTGGTGGTGCTAATTATTAGAAGATATTTTTATCCAGATAAAGTTTGTTATTTTTGCAGCATAGAAAACTTTTTTTTTTGCTGGAGCTCGTATATTCTTTCAGTCATTGGATGCTGCCATATTTTTGTTTTCGCGTGTTTCAAGCATTCCTAAGGAAAGTCTTGTGCTCCCAGTTATATCCACCAATGATAGACTGACTCTAGGATGTGAGTTGTGGGTATGTTGATTTAAAACTACTTTGTAATTCCCTATTCTATGTTAAATCTTATTTTTGATACTATATAGGCAACAAGGTACATGCAGTATGGCAAATACCTAGTGCTAAATGAAGTGACTATCGGACTTTAGACGTAAGGAATCTTCTCTTCAGATTATTGCCTCTGTTTTGTATTTAGAATCCTATGATGGGAAAGTAAAGGCAGAACTTAATGATCAAAGAGCCAAAAGTGTTTTATAATGGATGCCGATTAGCCCTTTTTGATAATGGTTATTACATCCTATGTTAGTTAGACTTGCATGTAACTGTTGGACATGCTTCATGTTTAAGTGTCTCACACAACTATTCTGGGAAATAAAATGGCTTAAAATGTGGGTCACAATTCACAAAGATGCATCTGCAAAATGTAAGAATTATGGTAGTGTAGTATTGTAAATTATATCACTGATGAGTATGTTTAAATAGGGAAAACTGATTTCTTTTGCTGTGTTTCACTGGGACGATGCTTTTGCAGTTTTTCGGTGTTACCTCTTCCGACGGAGTATATTAGGGATGGGTTTTTGTTCAAGATTGTCTGTGGCAAAGACTGTAGATGCTTTTAGCAGGACCTCAGTCTCGATGGCCTATTTTTAAGGGATTTGGTCTCAAAAATTGTTCGCAGTTGAGAAACCCTTGTCTTTTGCTGTTTATTCTTTAATGTCCTTTTTGAATAAATGAGAAAAAGATCGTTGGACATTCATTTGGTGATGATTAATTTTCTGCCTTTTTTTTGAGTTCCAATTAGTATTTTACTTAGTTAATCATGTTGTGGAGCAGTTCGATGCCGTCAACCGGTATATTTCTCTAGCCTAGCACCTGGAATTTATCTATTAAAATGTGACTAATTATTATTCGACAGGCCTTCCCTGCACCCAATCCAACTGTTCTGGAGCAGTTGGATGTTGTAGATTGCATTGTTTACACCATGGGATCCCTCTTTACATCCATTTGCCCTTCATTGGTAATCTTTAAGCTATTGCATTACTCTGAGTTTTTTTTCTAATTAGCATAGTTATGACCAAATGTAATTTTTTTTCTATTTTTAGTACATACCTTTTGTTTCTTTTAAAGATTGGATTTGGTACATGTTTTCGTAGGTTAACATGAATGATAATTGAATGTCTAAATGTACTCTCAAGTTGATGACTTTTTGAAGGGTTATGGTATTGGTACTATTGAAATTCTCAATTAGCATTTTTGTTGTCGTACTACCTTGTTCCCCAAACTTAGCGCAGTGTTGGTGAAATTAAAACCTTCTTTCGTGGTATGGCACTTTTTGGCTGAGGAAATTAAGAGTGAAAGAAGCAATGCGTGTGCGATTTGTGCTCCCAATAAGATTTATGTTTGGGTGTAAGTGAAGAGCACTGAGAAGAAGTTCATTAAATTTGTGCCTGGTTCCCGTCTTTTGATGTGTTATTGTAGAGTTTCTGTATGTTTTCTTTTAGGTAGTCATACTGTAGCTTCCGTGCAAATGCACGGCTTTTTAGATGGTAACATGTTGCAGATTAAAACAATTACGAAGTAAATTTTTACAGAGTACTACTTAGTTTCATTTGAAATTTAAGGATAAAACCTACTTTTAGTAGTGGTTTTATATTAATAAAGTCGGAAAAGAGTAGGTCAAATAGATTTACCCTGAAAAAAATTGTCTGTTTTAGTGAAAAAATCTAGTCAACTTGATTTTGAAAAAAAAAAATATATTATATCACTACACCACTAAAGGCATAAATACTAACTAATAACTTGTGCAGATGTGAGATTAACAGATGAACCAATAAAGCCGAATATAAATGTTTACAGAATATGGAGAAGATATAGATATTATTTGTAAGTTTTTCATATTAGAAATAAAACACCCTTTGAATATTTAATATAAACAATGTCAATTGAAGATATGTAAGAAATCCAACAAAGAATATATAAACTTACATACGCAGTATTTTATGTAAGGCCGTATTACACGGGAAGTCTGTTATGCATAAAACAAAAGACGCAAAATATAGCTAATATTACTTACCGACAAAGATGCAACAATTTACATCTTTCATCTCTTATTTTTTAAGGTAAAAAAGAATCGATACGTGCAATCTTAATGACGTGTCCCAACCTTGCACGTCTATCAACAGAACTCTTGAAATATCCAATTAAAGGATATTAATTATGCATACTCTTGATGCAGTACTTGTTTTTCATCTCATATATATGCAGTACTTATTTTTCTGGTTTGGGTGATGCATCTATTAATTATGCGTACTCTTGATGTTGATCTGCTCTATTTAATATTAGCAAAAGTTGCTCGAATATAGTACGAGTGGTATTCATTAGCTTTTCTGCTTGTGGTAATGTACATTGTGAAAGAAGCGTTTGGATAGATGATATAGAATGATTGAAAATTTGAGGCTCTTTTTCAAAATAAGCTTTCATTTTCATCACTTACGTTAGTGTGGTTCTAGGATGGAAGAACCATTCGGGGGCAGAATGAAATTTCTCATCCAACTAATGGGTTAATGGAGCCTATTAAAAAGGTATGGAATTTGCTTTTCAAAAATGTTAAATGTGTGCATTTTATTCGCCTCCAGCTTTTCATTGGTATATAATTTCATCTCTTGTTATAGTTGCCGTGATGACTCTACATGTGATTCTGTTTACTATAAGAGCTTCACAGGATAACCATTGCTCATTGCTACTTGTTTTTACCCATGGTTTCTTTTGATAAAGAATTATGTTGGCTTTTGTAGCTTGTCCATTTCCAATGGAGCTAAAGATGTACTGTTCTTTTCCTCTAAAGTACCAAAGAATAATGCCAATGGCTCATTAATCTGTTTGTGCTTCTTTTATATATATGAAGCATCAGTAGGTTGATTGAGTTTTTAATGACATCTACATTATGGGTCATCCAAAACAGTCTTCTTATGTTCTAAAAACACGGGTAGGTTTGTGTACTTTCGACCCCCTTGTACCCCTTCATAAGCTAGAGACTGCACTGGGATAATGTTGGTAAGGTTGGCTGATGAGGGAACCTAATATTCTTATAAGTAACTCATCACATATAAATCAAAATCCTTCTAAGAGCACAGGTATAAAGTTTGACGAGACTCTTGGCGAATAGGGCGATAGAACTTGTTTGATGACCATCAATGCATTCTATGCAAGTAAAGAGCTAATTTCTTATGCCTTTTTGGTGTGGAATCTTGCAAGAATTTAATTTCTCAAATGTTGATCTTTGTGATAGAGTAAAACTTCTGATCAAGCACTTCCTTCAAGAATAAAGCGGGTATTCTACATGTCAACTGAAGGGAAGAATTTACTGCATGAGGTATTGTTTTCTTTTGATGTAATTATAAATTCAGTTTATACTGATCATTTCACTGGTTAATGGTTATGGAATGAATTATTTGCAGCTTATTGCCTTTTTGACCAAGGTGTTCACTATCTCTTCCCCATCTCTAGCCCCAGACTCCCCCAGTGAATTTCACTATATATTTATATATTGGTCAACAAACATTATCTTTTTATCATTTACGCATCCAATTTGTGAACTGCTTTGATTTTTCTATGGCAAGTAAAGATCGTGCCTTTGAGCTACTCTGCCGTTGTACTCTTCAATTTCAGTGGTCGAAATGAGAATGCCTTGCAAATGTGTAACATATTGTCTGCCTAAATGTCAACCAGTATATTTCTAGCCTAGCACCTGGATTTTATCTATTAAAATGTGACTAATTATTATTCGACAGGTCTTCCCTGCACCCAATCCAGCTGTTCTGGAGCAGTTGGATGCTGTAGATTGCATTGTTTACACTATGGGATCTCTTTTTACATCCATTTTTCCTTCATTGGTAATCTTTAAGCTATTGCATCACTCTGAATTTTTTTAATTAGCATAGTTATGACTAAATATAATCTTTTTGCCATTTTTAGTACATACCTTTTGTTTCTATTAAAGATTGGATTTGAAACATGTTTCCGTAGGTTAACGTGAGTGATAATTGAATGGTATTTGGATGTCTAAATCAGGGTTACCTAATTCGTAATACGACCAATTCGAGTTCGTAATACCATTACACAATTCGCTCAAAACGCTCAAAATTGCGATAAAATTATAACCAACATAATTCGATGTAATTCGAATTCGTAATTCGTGCAAATTAATTCGTAATTTGCAGCTTGGTTGAGCGAATCAGGTAACCCTAGTCTAAAGGTGAATATTCTCAAGTTGATGACTTTTTGAAGGATTATGGTATTGGGGACTATTGAAATTCTCAATTAGCAATTTTGTTGTCTTCCTACCTCGTTCCCCAAACTTAGCGCAGTGTTGGTGAAATAGGGAGTGCAGATAAATCCTTCTTTCGTGGTATGGCACTTTTTGGCTGAGGAATTTAGGAGTGAAAGAAGCAATGCGTGTGCGATTTGTGCTCCCAATAAGATTTATGTTTGGGTGTGAGTGAAGAGCACTGAGAAGAAGTTCATTGAACGTCTTTTGATGTGTTATTGTAGAGTTTCTGTATGTTTTCCTTTAGGTAGTCATACTATAGTTTCCGTGCAAATGCACGTTTTTTTAGATGGTAATATGTTACAGATTAAAACAATTACGAAGTAAATTTTTACCGAGTACTACTTAGTTTCATTTGAAATTTAAGGATATTATTTACTTTTAGTAGTGGTTTTATATTAATAAAGTCCGAAAAGAGTAGTAAATACTAACTAATAACTTGTGCAGATGTGAGATTAACAGATGAACCAATAAAGCCGAATATGAATGTTTACACAAAATGGAGAAGTTATAGATATTATTTGTAAGTTTTTCATATTAGAAATAAAACACTCTTTGAATATTTAATATAAACAATGTCAATTGAAGATATGTAAGAAATCCAACAAAGAATATATAAACTTACATACGCAGTATTTTATGTAAGGCTGTATTACACGGGAAGTCTGTTATGCATAAAACAAAAGACGCAAAATACAGCTAATATTACTTACCGACAAAGATGCAACAATTTACATCTTTCATCTCTTATTTTTTAAGGTAAAAAAGAATCGATACGTGCAATCTTAATGACGTGTCCCAACCTTGCACGTCTATCAACAGAACTCTTGAAATATCCAATTGAAGGAATATGTACACTTACCATTCCCATTGGTCCATCACCACAGAACCCCAACACACTCCTCAACACCAGTCACCACTACATCATTCTCCGAAACTGCCACTGTCGACCACTGTAATTCATCTCCCCTGAATTCTCTCTCCACCACCTCGCACCCCATACAGCCCAATCATTGCCGGTTAATCTGAGCATCTGCCAGCTTTCTTGTGTTGACGTGGATGGTTCATAGCTCTTTTTTTGTTGATGTAGCGGACCTGGCATTCATGTTTTGAGGAATCAAGTTCTTCAACTCTTACGTTTCTCTACTTATCAAATCATTGAGAAAGACATGAATATCTCGCCTCTTACATCTCATTCATATCTCTACTTTCTCATCTCTCGTTTCTTATTTTCCCCTCACCTTCCCTAATGCATGTGAGCGATGATTTTTAGAAAATGATTATCTTCCTATACTGTGTGGTAAATATTAAGAGTTTTTTTTTTTGTTATGGACATTGTTACTTCTTTGTGGGGGAAAATGTTTATGTTTAATGTCCAAAATAAAGCACTCGAAGAAGGTGGTCTGTTTAAGTGTGAGAACTGAGAATTGAGGAAGTTTTGATTTTGTCCATGTGCTACACGTCTTCAATCTATTTTACTCGGGCTCGGGTAAGTTGTTGAACACAAGTACACATCCAAGTGCTGGACTTAACATGACTCAGTTGTTTGTAGTTTGTACACGGGGACAAGCCCTAATTTGAGTATACGGTAGCGGGGACACTCCTTCAAAACAAAAAAATAGTTCTAAAATTGAAAACTAAGAGTTTTTAAAGTCGAAAAGAGAGAGATTAGAGAAAATAGGCTTTAGATAATTGAATATTCAGGTCTCTTTCTCTGGCTCTTCTAGGAGAGGTGTCCGAATCTAAAGGATCAGGTACTTTATTTCCCTTGAGTGTTGTGTTGGACACATGTATGGCTCCCAAAAGGCCAAAAGTGAAAGGTCAAAGTACATAGTCTTCAGTTGCAAGACCAGCTATATATTTGTGTGACCTCATTCGTGTGTAAGTTGGTGTTGCATTTTGATTGCCTATAGTTATGAAATACAAAGACAATTCGTGCGTTTTGGTCAGAGATGTAACTTGCAGATAACAAGCTAAGGCAAAGTACCTGATATTTGCAGGTTGCCCAGCTGTTGGAGACATAAGATCAAGATGTTTGCGGTTATCAGACCAAATTACAGCAGAGTCTCTTGCAGTTCGACGTTTGTTGGGTCACCGTTTATCTTTACAAGCAAAAGAGGCAAAATCAGAATGGTATTACGCAGTATGTTAGTTATTTTGCTATTCTTTATGCTGTCTTCTTTCTGTTTTGTTCATGTTCCCTATTCACATATGCATAACTTCATGTGATATCGCTTTCAAACATTGGAGCAATATCGCTGCTTCACATTGTAATGGTAGATGATCGAAGTTGGCATTTATTACACTTGTAAAAGTGCATTTACATAAAACGTGGCGTGGACTAGTGTATTTATAGTTTTTATTATTATGTGGAATATGATTGATTAAAGCAAAATGATTCACTAACTCCACACTTCTTATGTTTTGAAGTAACAGCCAGTCTTTATATGAGTTGTCTGAAAACAACCTCTCCCTGTTTTTAACTTAGGCGTGTCCGACCCCGGGGATGAGCCTTTGCAGTACCGCGGTAATATTGTATGTTGTAGAAAGGGGAGTGGGGTGTCAGTAATCTAAATCTGAATTTCTGGTTGTATTTTTGCATAGTGTTGGGCGAGTTCGTAAAAAAAAACTTTTTGATCCCCAACTCGGAATAATTAAATCTTCTTGCTTGGTAGAGGCTTCTCAATGAAACAATTAAGACTATTGAGTTTGGGAATGGCAACTTGACAGGTATGATATAGTGGAAGGGGAGAGCATTCACTTTGGGAGGGAGTATCAGTGACAGGTATGTTACTTTTTATTTATTTATCTTCTCCCTATATGGCGGCAGTCAGGATGATAGATGTTCATCTGTGGACTGCAATCATAGACTCAGGCTCATCTGTTTTTCCACTGCAGTTACAGTAACAGAATTACCAGTTTGATCAAAAGCTGCTGTCATTAGCAAAAGCCTGACCAGAATGCTATTGAGAAGATAGGGAGGATGAAGAATTTATCGCATAATTGTGATTGCGTGTTACCTTCCATATGGATTGAGAGAAATAACAGCAGATGTAATTACAAGGGCAGGTGGCCTGAGAGCATTGTGCAGGAGATAATATGGAGTGTCTAAACAACATTTAGATACAAAATAAGATGTCCCATTGATGAGAGTACTAGCAAATGGTTGAGTAGACTAGAAATATGATACAAGATGTGTATTGATTTCTAGTCTAAAATGAATTTTAGTGTGTAATTCTCTTTGTTTTGATACTTTACAGCCAAGTTCACATACCCTTTATTAGGATGTACTCCTTCCGTCCCACTCGTTTGTTTATCTTTGTTTTGGCACAAAGACAAGTGAACACTGAACAATAAATCCATTTGGTGATCAAATTACCTACCAAAAGTCTTCCCAATATAGATAGGTGAACAAATGAATGAGACGTCCTAAAATGGAAAAGGTAAACAAATGATGGGACGGGGGGAGTATGAGATAACCAAGTGTATGCTACGAGCTTCTGGGTATGTGTTAATACTTGTTTACATCAATTGGTTGTTGGCACGTGAATGTCTATTAGCTCAAATGGTAGAGCATTGTACTATTGTACAAGGTGTGTGTTCGAATCCCACGTAGACAAACTTAGACTATTTGTCTACTATCAAAAGGTAGTATCACTATTATATCAATAAAAATTGAGTAACCCGTAAATAAAACTCCATAGATTAATAAGTCGCCAAGAAAGCAAATAAATTTCTAGTGTTCTTGCTAAGCCACCTGAAACTATATTTCCAATCATAAAACTCGAAAAACAACTAAGATTTAAAGGTTAGCAAAAAGAAGGCCATTCATAGCTTCATGTCAACAAGCTCTCCAAGTTATTTCTTCTACTCGTCTTCTAGGCACATTTCCCATAATGCAATCCCAGAATGCAATGCTGCATTATCAGAGCAAAAAACGGGTATAACGATTCGCTGGTAAAACTAGCCACAATTCTCGGCTATTCTATTCAAATAGTGTCAAGTGCAATGTACCTCAATAGTAAGAGCAATAGTACCAAGTGCAATAGTAAGAGCGAGGATGTTTCTTTGCCTCCATCGGTGTTGTTTTGTTTGCTGCATCTGTTGTTTTGTTTGCTGCATCTGTTGTTTTGTTTGCTGCATTGTAAACAAAAGAATGGAAAATTTTAAAATAATACCAGGTAGTCAGTTACTTGATAAAATCAAATCAAATCACCAAAAAAGAAAAACTAAGCTTTGTACCACAACGATCCTTCCGGCCAATCACAATGAAAACTGTAAGGACGATCAAGTAGATGATACTAGAAATCCCCACCACAATGAACATTTGAGTGAATTTCGATTTAAAGGCTTTCAGATCAATCAGAGGGTAACTATTCAGATATGAATCAATCTCATTCCATAAGGGTGACTGAACCTTCGCAATGGCATTCACCTTCGCAGCATTCACTTCTTCTCTTTGGACCTTCTTCTTCAAAAAATCCAAATCAGTTACAAAGCTTTCATCTCTTTTTGCCAGCCTTTCGAAATGTTTTCCTAAAATAATTAGCTTTAGGTATGCTAAGTAAATCGGAATCATTACAGATGTGCAGTACAACACCAGCAACCAAATAAAGCTTTTAACCCCTTGTTCACACGGAATTTGGAAGTATATACCCCAAATCATCGACAGCACACCGTTCCCAAAACAAACTTGACCGATCATAATCTCAAGATTGCTTTGAATAATCATCGCCTTACACTCAATTTTTTCCACTTCTTTGTGTACCCCAATCCGTTTCGCCACCAGCTCATCAAATTTTTCTAATCAAAAAATAAAAATAAAAAATCAAACCTTGGTCAGTACAAAACCGTTAACTAAAGACAATAAAAACAGTTAACTTATAAATAATAATATGCTAACTTTGAAACGGAACTTGTAATCACAAACTTTGAAGCTTCAAACGTACGGTAGAATGGTCTTAAGCATTTATAGTATTTAGCTTAGCAATTTGTTTGGTCTTAAGCATCGAGGTTAACAAACTTACATCATACATTACTTAACAAAAAATAATTGAAAATATTAAAAATTAAAATGAAAATAAAAAGAACCTTGTTCTTTTCCTTCCTCCATTATTATGGTGGGGTGAGGTGATTGAGAGAAGAAGATATGATGTGGCTTTATTATGAGGTGGGTTGATTAAAATAATTATTTTACAATTTTACCCTTTTCATTTTCTCATTCACACACCCATTTCATTTGCTTTTTTTTTTTTCAATTTAAGGTGTGTAGGTTCGATATATTTGTATTATAAAATAATCTGGAAAATGAAGAATATAAGCAATATCGTTACATCTAACATCGGCGAAATGAAAATAACACGATATTCATTCGCATTTACACATTTTAACTTATCAAATTTTAGCAACATGATTTTGGCTCATGAGTCATGTTACTTGGATGGGTCGTAATTATACGGGTACAAATTATTTTGAATTGGGCCGAACTGAGAAATAAACAAAGTCCAAACACTTCAGATAATCCATCACATATTCTATTTAAAACGGACACTAACCGTGTTCAGGGACGAAGCTAGGACAAAATAATGACCCGAGCCGATTTAATTAATTTTGTCGGCGTCTATCCTTATACATCATGGGCCGTGAGTCCGTGACACATTATTTAGAACAGTCGATACATATTTCTCCCTATTGTTTATTTTTTGTATTCTGTATGAGATATATTTGAATCAATAAATAAAAATAACTGGAACATAAGTATATACATTAGAGTATCTGATATTAAACAAACAACTAAATACTTTTATTATTATACATTGTTTTCTTTGCTACTTTACTTCATATTCTATAAAACATTTTTACAATAGTTCTATTATCTGATGGAAAGGAATTAGGAACATATAAGCCTTAATTTTGATTATTTATGCAGAGTAATAGTTTATTCGACGAAAATGAATGTTAAGAAAAATAATACTTCGTACAAGGTAGTAATTAAGAGTTGCATAGTATAAAGGACAATATATGATTAGAAATTAAAAAGAATTGCAAATAAAATAAAATAAAATAAAGCCCAAGCATCAGACGAGTTACAAATAAGTAGATAGTATAGTCAAGAAATGAGATTATAGGCCGGAACTAAAAAAAAACTTAAATAAACGCTTCACAGGGGGTCGAACGTGTGATCTTTCGTGGCAATGACCACTACGCCGCTGACAGAAGACTGAATATATATCCTCTTGTATGCTATATATTCTTAATTGTTATTGTTTTTTTTCAGTTTTTTTTTTAATTTACGAAAAAAATTCAAAAAGCCAGCCCGGGCCATGGCCCGGCCGGCCCAGGCCATGCTTCGTCCCTGACCGTGTTAAACTTAACACGGGTGAAATACATATCAAATCACCCCACGTGTTCCCTGAAAAATACGGATTTTTTTGTCTTTATATTACCTCTATATGTATAAATGTATGCATGTGTTTCCTTTATTACACATTATCTTTTGTTTATATAATCAATAAATTGGAAAATAATTTAATTCGAAAAAGAAAAAAAATAACTATCCATTATACATTACAATGTTATGTATGTAGCATTTCACTTAGGAATGACAGATTTATTTTTAAATGCTTCTAATCTACATAGTAAATTTTTATTCTTTTTTTGGTTACAACGTAGGTATTTTTTATGCATGTAATTAGTTTAACCAAGACAATTTTTTAATTGTTTTATGCTTGTAACACATAAAAAATGGCACTTCGATAAATTTATTAGAACTATCTAAGTAGATTGCAGTGTGAGTAATTAGCGAGAGATTTAGAATACGTTAGTAATTCTTTTTTTTGTATTTTTTTTTAAACCAAATTAAATAAGATAAGTTCAAAATTAAGAATGTATTATTTGTGGATTTTTATATTTTTTCAGTTTAAAAATCATTTTTTCATATTTTAGATCCATATTGTACTATATGTATTAACGGTTAAATAGTTTGTTAATGCATGCATTGAGTAATTAATGTTGATATTTTACAAATTAGAATGATATCACCTAAATTCTCTAATATTTTTTTTAAGTAACTGATTTTTAATTAATCTTACTAAACCGGTAGGTTCTTATGAACTTATTTATTGATTTTTTTGTTATAGTAAAAATGTGTAAGTTGAAATTATATAATTCATTATTTTTTTGTTGATTGTAATTTTAAATTATTAATTTTCAGGATTTTTTTGATATATCAATGCAATTTATTATTAATGTAAAGTTTTAATTCATAATTTAGGATTATTAAAAAGTTGTATATTCAAATTATTCTATTCCTGAGATAAATTACTATAGTGTAAAAAAGACAATCGATACATAAAATGCGGAAAAAAAAAGAAAAAAAAGGAAAACAAAGAGAAAAAAGAAAAAAGAAAACTAACTTGATGATGTGGATCAATGTGGTGGCTTTAAAAAAACCTTGTTTTAATAGAATGAAGATGTGTTTTTTTAGATTCTAGTATATCCCCTCAGTTTTTCAAATTCACACAAGATACCTCTAAACTCAATAAATTGTTCTACAAATACCCTAAATGCTCAAATTTTACAATACTAAATATTATATTTTGGAGATTTTAGTTAATTGTTCGTCAAAAATACTTGTAATCATCAATAACATTCTTATTTATTCATCAATATACAGTTTTTTGTGACATTATGTAACCATAAAAAAACTCAAATTTGGATAATTGAGGTATCTTAGAAACTTATATGGGAGTTCAGGGGTACATCAGATGTTTCTTAAAAACCGAGGGTACATATTAGGGTATGATTATTGGTAAGACTCTGTCACATCAGCTTTCCACTAACTTTTATTATTGTTCTATTGTGCAGACTCATGTCAGACTTACCTCAGACTCTATACATTATCAGTCAAACCCACCTCAGGCTCTACTTTTTCACTTTCCTAAAATAAATGTTGGGTTTAAAAAAAAGAACAAAATAAATATGGCACATGGAATCCTTTAATTGGATATTTTCCTTAACAAGGCTCCACAAGAGTCTTAAGTTGAGTTTGAATTTCCAAGACTCAACTTAAGACTTTCTCAAGACTTGGGTAGATTATTGGGAGTATTGAGTGAGTCTTGTGTCAAGACTCATGTCAGTCTTGTCTCAAGACTCACCAATAATCTTACCCTTAGAATTGGAGAAAATACAGGGGTACACGATAGAAAATCCCAATAAGTATTGTTGTGGGCTGAGACGATTAAAATAAGATAAAATATGAATATTGTTGTGGCGTGAGGTGATTAAAATAAGTACTATCTCCGTCCCGGTCATTTGTTTACCTTTGCTTTTGGCACAATTATTAAGAAAATGGTAGGGGAACACTTGTGGTGATACTTGGTGGATGACATGTGGACAATAGTCCCATTGGGTGATCAAATTACTCATAGATTACCATCCTAATATAGAAAGGTAAACAAATGAATGAGACACCCTAAAATGGAAATGGTAAACAAATAAGGGAGTATAAAAGTTTGCTAAATAAGAAAAGAGGGGAGGTATTGTGAATAGATGAAAAATGAAAGAGGAAAAGTTCTTTAGAATAGGAGGGAGTATATTGCTTCCTTTAGTTTTTGTTTTTAATTATCAACATTTGGCATCTCATGTATGCTCTAATTTTATAATGTGAAGTCAGCATATTATGTAATAATTTAATATATGACGATTGTTCAGAACTAATAGGCTTGGTAGCACCGCGACTAGGTAGCCGTAACAGATATATCTACAGACACGTTAACGAAAGGGACAGTGTAACACCCGGAAATGTACCCTATTTTTATAATGAAAATATTTTACGAATACTTTTCAGTAATTTTAAGTTTTAATTTAGAATTTTATGTTCCGAGTCGAATTTAGAATTTCCGAGTTCGTATTTGGAATTTCCGCGAGATTCCATGAGAATCCCGTCTTAAGGAAAGTTTGACTTTTGTTGACTTTTTCCTTACTCATACTCATACTCCCTTAACCTATTTTTCATTCAACACAAACACATTTCACATTTCTTCTTCCTTAAGCAACCAAACCCTTGCCTCCCTATTTGTTTCGATCTTAGAATTCTCATAGCTCATTCGTTACTTGCTAGAATTCGCGTAAGTTCGTCTCATTCTTCTCCTCTTACCTTCCTCTATCCGTATTGATATTAAAATCATCGTCTTTCTCGCTTTTCAAACTTTCCGTCTTTCTCAAGATGAATTTTATTCATCTTTTACGATCTATTTGTAGGTGGTGACCTCCAAGATCCTGACAAAGACTATTACCTTATTGAAGAGGAGCTTGACGAGTAGTGAAGACGCTTTAAGGTAACGGTGAAGGGTTACTCGATATCATTTACGTGTTTTATATGTTTTATATGCTAGAAATCGTATTTAGAATACGATTAGGAAGTTTAGAAATCATGTTATGATTAATGAATGTTGTTATTTGATGAATGTTGATGATGTATATTGATTGTTGATAATTATTAGAAGTATATATGAGAATTGAAATGAATTGGATAAGTAAAGGAAGCTCACGGGTGAAGAGGTGCTCCCAGCCGGCCCACCGGCCGCCGGTCACTATGCCGGCCTGGAACACACTTCTCTGTTTTTGTGATTTTTGGATTTTGCCTTGTGCTCCGAGCCGGGGTACCGGCGGCCTCCCTCCTGACCGGCTTGGAAGACGGCTGTGTTCTTCTCATATAAATTCTAAAACTCGTAATTTAAAATAGTTCCCATGGTTCGTTTATCGTATAATTTTACGTAGTGTCTTATAATATTCATGTTTTGGATATATGATATTTCATTCGCTTGTATCACATGTTTTGTGACGGTTTTTGCTATGTCCCACTTTGAGTCGGTTTTTACAAATAATACGGTTTGAGCATTATTTTGTCTTGTGCTTTGTACTCTCATTCCCTTGGCTACCTTCCCGTTCGTAAGGCTGGAATGTTGGAACGGAGAGGTATCCTACTGCTTAA
>JAIUZE010067306.1:0-33896 GCA_022085475.1 Heliosperma pusillum
AATAAAAATATATATATATATATATATATATATATATATATATATATATATATATATATATATAATTTTATAGATAATTTAAAAAGTGACTTAAAAAAACTATGCTCATATATTATTTTATCTTGCTTTGGTGTGTAATTCATATTTTATCTCTTATTTAAGTTGTCCTTCTCTTTTGGCAGAAATGGAGAAGGGGCGTGGTGATTTGTGCAAAGTTTGAGGCGTTAAGTTCTTGTCCTTTCTATTTTCTTTTCTTTCATTTGAGCTCAACTACCAATCAAAGACTGCCACATACAAGGTCACCAAGTTCATGGGATGACTTCCTTGAGGTCATGGGTCATAGAAGGTCATGTTAATTTGGTGCTTAATTAGTGATTAGGTGACCCAACAAGGCCATGACCTCCCTCATGACTTTGCTTGGGGATGGTCTTAGTACATTGACCAATCAATCTACTATTTTCAAGTGTTTGGTAAATGACATATTATGATAGCATATTGGTCTAAATTTACTGTTTATGAATATGCTGCTAATATTAGCAGCATATAAATTTATATAGAAAACAATTCTAATTATCTTATAATCTGCTAATTACCAAACACCATTTTTTAATCTGCTAATTTAAATTGATAACCAAACCTACTACTAAAATCTGCTAACCGTATTCTGCTGACGTTATCTGTTATAATGAATCTGCTTCTACCGAATGCCAAACAGGGCCAAATATTTCACGTGAATTGCAAATTAAGTAAGTTGATTGGGTATCTTTTTTATTTAACCAATTTTTATTTGTTTGAACTTTCCATGAATCCATAATTAAGAAAGTTGCTTACTTGATCCTCTAAATTAGTGGAACTGCCTACATGAATTACAATTTACAATTATTTATACTTTTATGAAATTGGTTGGTTTTTATTTACTATTTTTAGGAATTAAAGCTCGAGAAATCAAAGGAAGCAAAAGATGATTACTAAAGTCAAGTGAAGATTTATGGAGTCGTTATAAAGTCTAAGAATGAAAATTAAGGACCTGTATTTGTGAAAAGTGTTTTTAGAACTATGCATAAAATCTCAGTACTAAGGTTAATGTAACCTCACTCAAGATTTGTAATACCCATCAATTTGTTAGGGCATTTTTAATAGGATGCTCGACCGAGCAAGGGGTGGTCCTTGATCGAGCAACCCTTGGTTTGGGGCAAGTTGTGAGAGTGAAGTTTTTAATTGCTTGTAATACTCGGCTATTTTGGGACCGCAAAGAAACTTTGGTATGCATGAGAGGACATTCGGGTTTGATGAGTCTACGCCGGAGCGGAAGTTGTTGTAATGTCCGTCTATAGAATGGTCATCTTAAAACTATTACAACTTGAGATCTAGCCACGAGAATGATGTGATTCCAATTTAAGGTGATAGCTTGTTCTATTAAATTACAACGGTAGGTCACACGCCCAAATTAACTAAGAAATGAGTGAGATATGACTTTTTACGAAACATGGTCATTGTTGAGAAATGTGCAGATTACTTGACCGTGTGGGCTGGCACTCGACTGAGTGTTATCTGACCGACAGGTTTAAAACCCCCAAAACTCTTTCTTTTATTTCATTCAATTTTCTTCCTTGTTTCTCTAAATCCTCTCCATTCTCACTAAAACCGTCATACACATTTATATGGGATTAAAGTTTGCATTAAGAGGTTATTCACCTTCTCCTTCATCCTTTCACCTTGTAAGTTCAGATCTACCCTTTTCTAGTCTTATGAACCCTAACTTTTGGGTTTTTTTTATTGGATTGTTTAATTAGCAACTAGTATGTACAATATGGTAATTAGTGGGTAATAATAAGGGTTTTTGTGTTGAATTAAAGTGTAGGACGATTTGTGATACTTATTATGTGATTTATGTAAGATAAAATGGTTTATGAGGTGGATACTTGGTGATTTCGACTAACTTATGGATTATGCTAAAAGGTAGGTTAAACCTAAGCGGGTTCAATAAGTTTGGATGGTTGCATGTGTCATTAGTATGTTGTCATTGCATTATAACATGATTGTTATGGTTAGCCATTGTTGGTCTTATGTTGTTGTTGTTGAGAATTCATATTAACATGATAATGACTAATAAATGTTCGTTGGTAATTAAGGTTTGGATGAGTCTCATATGTTGGTGATGCATTATACCATGATATTGGATTGTGATTACTCGTTGATTCGGTAATTGCCATATATATAGCTTGCATTTATCATGTTTGTCATGTATGTTGGATGGCATAACAGATCGTGGTCGGTTGATTGTTGTTGCGGAGACGAAAGGCGGTTGGGAGACCGTCTTCCGCTTGGGCCGCCTCTTGGAGCTTCCCACTCCAAGAGAGATGTTCAAATTTAATGGCTTGAGTATGGAGGGACTCGCGTGGTTGTGGCACGACGTCTGGCATGGGATTTGGTTGGCTTCCGGACCCGGTACCACGGGAGTGTCCCGAGTACCTTATTGTAATGTGGTTGGGGCTTACAACAATAGATCGAGGTTCTTCGGGTTGGGATCGGCGGATTCGCAGTTGTTCGAGCCTACTAGAGGTAGGCATCACCCTTCTGGTTCATCTTACTCACAGTGCATTATTGCTCAAATCTCACAGAAGAATTCGCAATTGAAAGAGCAAATGAGTCAAATGGAAATGGATATGCAAGCCACTCAAGAGAGACAAGAACGCATGGAGGCGTTCATGAGAGAGAGGTTTACTTTTTCCGGGGGCAACAACACGTGTTCGGGGGTCCCTCAACCACGTCGTAGGGATGACTTAATGGATGACAGTCACATATTTAGTGGTCATGTCGAGCCATTAGCTTAGAAATAGCTAGGTTGTTTGTATGAACCATAAACCTTTCACTTAAATGTATTGTGTAAACTTGAAAACATTGACAATTAAGTTTGTGTAAATGAGGAGCTGGTTGTGATGTTTGGTGTTATACATGTTTTTTTTTAGATTCCCGTTTTGCGGTCGACAATGAAATTGATTTATTGCAGGATTTGTATGGTTATTGCAGGATTTGTCGATGTAGAACAATGCATATATATTTTGCATTGTGGCTGGCAGAAACCAGCTGTTTCGTGCAATGTGCACCCTCTGAGCGAATGAATTGATGAGCGCTCAACTAAAAGAAGGAGAGGAAGCCAGCTGTCTCGGTCGTTCCTCCACTTGTGGTTGTCTCGACTGCATTATCTTTAGTATTCCCAGTCGACATACCTTCTCTGTATCCTTACTTTAAGGCCGCTTGGCGTTCCAACCCGGTTCCAACAATGCATTTCTCGGACTGCGAAAGGGTCAATTTGTGACGGAAATTCCGTCACAAATATTGACTTATGTTGACCAACATGCTTTTCTGGTCAACGAAAGTCAATATTTGTGACTGAATGGGCCAAGGGCACGCAAAAATATAAAGGAGTTCTAAAGAATAGTCTTCCAATAATTTCGCAAGATATCGCCCCTCTCAAATTTAATAATCTATGCATCCATGATCCATCAATATCACAAAAGGTAGTGATTTATATTGAGGCATGATGATGAACGATTTTTGAAAGAATATTTTTTGCCTTTCCGTAAGATAACAGTAGCGGCAAAGGCTAAGTGCAGGCGAGGCTCAAGAACCGGGCCTCCAAACTTAAGGCCGCATTAATGTAGATTCAAGGATTTTACTACGGTCTACAAACATTGAAATGTCGGTGTTAATGGAACTTGGTCTAGTGGTTGGAGCATAAGATTTTTAATTAACTCAAACCCACATGAGTTCGAAATCCTTCTTCCCATCTTTTGCTCTTTGATTTCTTGACGTCACTTTATTTTTCCGTTTTTTAGGCTTGTTTACTTTATGTTGTTATGTTTTTGGCTTTCCATTTTTTTTTACGGTGTTACCATGTTTAGTAAGTTATTACCCTCTTTTACCCATTTTCATATAATTCTTATGAGTTTTAAACTTTTTATTAATAACGGGTACTCGTATTATCTTTAGAGGTCGGATAAGTGCACAAATGTTACCTGGTAAATAGAGAGTGAGAAAATAAGTTATCCATGCCTTCACCAAATAATTTATCGCTAAAAAAGATTGTTATCGGGAAAAACAATTATTATAATAAAAAAAAAAATTTATAGTCCAGACGAACTTTCAAGCACAAGGCCTTCAAAAAAATCTGAACACCCCTTCCTGTATGTGGTTTTCAAGACCAACTCCCAAATTAAATTCACTAAATATTGTCAATTTTCCTGATTATCTTTTACGACTTTTAGGAGGACGATTTATATTGAACAATTCAACAAGATAAGTTTTGAGGACAAAGGATCAAACTTAAACCTATTCGATTAGCATAAGTGTTTATGCCAAATGTTTCCATAGATATTAAACGTTCCTATATGGCTATATGGGCCACTTTTTATGTTTAGATCAAAACTCAACTTCAATACATCTAAGTATCTAACTTGATTCCGGGAAAAAAGATTATACATATGAGGTAGTACCTCATAGTAGTATGATTTTGAGTTTTTGTGCATTTTTTTCGAACTTTTTAAAGTTAATAAATTAAATTTTATATCTTACATATAATGTTTTTTGAGTTTTATTGTAATTTTTTTGAGCTTAATGTTCAAATTAATAAACTCAAAAACTTACGGCCTAATTCCTCAAAATTATTAAATACCAAACATTTAACCAATGAATATAGCATTGATCTTTCTCATACCATGAATAATCAGAGATATTAAAACTGTTATACAGAAAGATAAAAGCAAAGTAAAGATAAATAAATTAAAATAAAACAAAACTTGATTAAATAAAACTTTATTAAGATACTAATTTGCACTTTATTACAAAGATAAAGAGTTTATTTATGTTTTACGAGTTATATACTCGCGATTACAATTACAATAATGCATATTTATCCCAATCAAATTGTTTGTAATAATGGCCTTTGTCTATGTTATACAAATAAATTCCATCGGATTGTGCTTTCCAAAAACAATGGCGTCCACCACATTTCGGATCAACAAAATCTAGTTCATCACGAAATGCATCAAATGTTTTACGACCATATTTTTCCCATGTTAACCCACAAAAGTAAAGTCTTTTAAGAAGCCAATGTGTTTTAAAAACCCATGAAAAGTTACCACCAAGAGGAACTTTTTGAAGCCCTAAATCTCCATTACCATCTTTGCAATGCACCCATAGAGTATTACTATTATTTAATCCATTACCAATACTAATGTTGTAATGAACTTGTGCTATGACACTCCAACTTGCAACTTGTTGGAGTCCCACAAGATGAATAATTATGAATGAAACAATGAAAATTTTCAACATTTTTTTTAAAATTGTGAAATGTTGTAAAATGATAAAATGTTTTTAGGAATGATGAATGTTTGTGAAGTATAAGGAGTCTTATATATAAGGGGATTACTTGACAATGTAGTGATGGTCATGCGACTCATGTGAACTAATGCACTAAAGTTTGTTGCTTAATTAATGTAGTACGGAATATAAGGAGTGAATTAATTATTTTGAAAGCTAAAAAGGAAAATTATCGATTACATACCCATATTAGTAATTTTGTAGTGAGGGTCATGCAACTCATGTTGCTTATCATGTTGTAATTAGTAGACTATACAACTAGTATAGACTTGAAACTTTATAATAAAAAAAGTTGGGCTTAATTATATATACTTTTTACGAGTTTTATTGAAAATAATATGAACGCTTTTATATAAGTTTTAAACTCAAAATATTATAATAAAACTCAAAAATAATACATATATAAGCTCACTTAGATTTTAATTTTAACACTCAAAAAGTTAAATTGTAACTAAGAAATTCTAAAAACTCGAAAAGATTGCATATAAGCTCAATTAGATTGGTATTGGATATATCATTCTCATATACATCTGGTGGTATGGTCATGTTGCCCGTATGTGTAGTTTTGTTGGGGAGAGCTTCATATGTACTAGTAATTTGCTACTTCATTATCATTAATAACTTCATCAATTCCCTATAATTTCCTCTCTTTTTTTATTTAAAATGAAACTTTTTTCAGTAATATTGACAACATTCAATGATCCTCATCTTCTCTCTTTCAGACTCTCATTTATCTCATATTCCCTCTATTCTGATTATTCATTTGCCTTTAATTAAAATACTCCACACAAATAATATAAATGACAGAGGGAATACTTTTTTCGGTGGGCGGACATGTGTCGCACCTACCTTTAAAAAAGTATCTAGCGGGCCTAATATTCCTTGTCCAAGTCGCGAACTAGTGATGTATGTTTCCGCCCACTTTAAGATAACGGGCTTGTGCGTGGACATGAAGGCTTGAAGATAAAATATACTACGTATGATATTAGTTCTCATAATTAAAAATAAAGCTAAAAATAGATAAAGCATAATTTTTAATTAAATAAGGCGTTGAAAATCAAGTCACATATACAAAGTGAAAGCTATAACTAAACTAGTAGCAAAACAGGGTTGGGAGAGGCTTCGTTTGGATTGAAGCGAGGTGGAAGGAGCTAGCTAGGTTAGGTTGGTTGTTGGCACTGTGGGGAGATCGTAACAAGGTTATTTTTGAGTTGAAGGACCATTCGACACTTAAGTGTGGACGTGGGGGGTCAAAGAAGGAGTGGATGTGGGTTATTAGGTGGGGTTTGCTCTTGAGTACGTGATTTGGGGTGTTACGATTGTATATTAGCAGGTTTGGGATCCCTAAGTTGTTGAAGTGGTCGCGATGCTTCAAGGATTTAGAGAAGCGTTGAGAAATGGTCACACTAAGATCGTTATTAGTTAAGAGTGCATGTTTGCAAGTAATCGAAATGCTGAAGAAGAAGTCGAAAGGGTTGAGCATTCTCTTGTTTGTTTTGGATGATATTTTTAGCCTTATGTAACGCTTTTAGTTCTATTATTTGGTCGTATATTGGTCCAATAAACAATTGTGTGGCGCATGCTTTAGCCCGTGTTTCACCTAGTTATCTTGGTAAATTTGTCTGCTTAGAAGTCTTACCACCAAGTGCAAATTGAAAATAATTAATAAATTGGCCCCTTTACTGTGATAAGAATAATTGGAAGAGTTTTTTTTTTATTTAATAGGTTTAAAAAATAAAAACTTTTCACAGAGACAAGATCTATTTTAGTACTATTTCCTAAAATTTTAATATCCGGGGGTCCTAAGTGTTTGGACTTAAGTAATTAAATAGATAGATATGTATATATGATATACATAGAAAATAGATAGATTTAATTAGTAAGGGTCTGATTTTCGCAGTACACATTTTACCCATCTTAGTACATTATTTGACAATTATACCCCTCTCATTTCCCATCTCATTTTCCTTCTCTAACCTTTTTTTAATATTTTCTCTCTAATGTCAAAATTTTCATTCATTCATCAAAAATTTGATTCATTCATTAATCGAAAATTTGAATCATGTACTTAAACAAAGGAATTAAAATATAGAAAAAATAATAATTTTATTTTGTGGTACAGAGGAAAAGAATGAATTGGAATATAGTACATTGCCAAAAATAATCAACGTGGTACTAAACAACACTATACATTATAAATTACAAATAACTCCAAACAATAATATACAGTACAACAGTACATTAGAAGAAAAAAACGACACATTAAACAAAGATTATACATTACAAGACTACCCATCGACGGCAGGCCCTTCGCCGGCCGCCCGTCCCTATGCTTGTCGCCCGCCTTTTCGTTGGTCGCCCCTACACTAACAGTCCTTACGTCGGCTCCTTCGCCCAACATATTATCAAAAGAATTAAAAACCATAATTACATAAAACCCTAACTAAAAAAACAATAAAGAAATTAAAATATAAAAACTAGTCAATTTTATTAATAGTAGATGAACGTACTAAATAATTGTTCGTCATTTGATAATCGTTCATACTTGAGTTTTTTTTTATGGAATTTGAAGAAGGTTAAAGTGTAGAGAGAAAGTAGAGAGGACTCGATGAGGTATGAAGAATTAGGTTTGATGTGTTTTTTTTGTGAAGGGTGGCAAATGAAAAGTTTTGTGCAAAAAGTAATAAAATGAGTAAAAAGCGAATTGTGAAAATAAACTCCGAATTAATGTTTGTTTTTTTATAAATGCTGATAAGTCTTCGACTCTTCGGGTTTTAAATAGATAAGAAAAAAAACCTTGATTACTTTGAAAAAAGAATTCAGTTTCAATCAATATTAACTCGTATATATATGTCAAAAAATTGTACAATTCAACAAGATAAAATTTGAGGACCAAGAATCGAACTTAAACTTATTCGATTAACGTAAGGTTCATGTCAAATGCTTAAGTACTTAAATAATTAAACGTTAATATGGTCCACTTTTTATGTTTAGATCAAAACCCACCTTCAATACATCGAAGTACGCGAAAGTGGTAGATTAACCCCTCTACTTTGCTTACTAGTGAAATTCACCCCCTTAACTTTGCTTTGTAGTATTTCACCCCCTTCAACTTTTATTTTAGGTGAAGTCAAGCCTCTTTTCTTTATTCTAGGCAAAATCTCGCCGGAAGTCAATATATCTTCAATATCTCGTCGGCAATTCACCATCAAATACAATTATCTCAGAGGAAAAATAACTAATATATTTTTATAATAAAAATATAGAGTATACAGGATATGTACGTATATTCTACAAATAAAACAAAACCATTCTTTCTCCCAATCTACTAACTTTCTTCTCATCCTAAAACTTAAATTGCTTGCCTCTGCAATACAATATCTCCCATGTCTACACTATGTCCAGGTAAATCGATTACTTTCCCTACTTTTTGATTGAAAATTCTTTGAGTTTCCTATTTGCGTACTTGAATTTATATATGCATAATTAGGGTTTGAAACCTGTAAAAACAATTAAAATATACAGAGGATTAAAATTTTGTACCTTTGCATTCAGTATACAAAAATCAGTTTAATAATATGGTCTTTATGCATAAAATTTGTAAAACTTTGAAAAATAATGAGAACTACAAAAATGCTCAAAACCCACGTTTTATGCCGGAACTAGATTGCTGCCAAACCTATGTATAATGAAGCTTCGTACTAATTTTTACTTTTATGTTGGTATTCTTAGCCATGCCACCAGCAAATATTATTACTTGTAAGTATCATTATGGGGGAAACTTATCAGCAATTGATAACACAGTTGACTATGTTGGTGGATCTTTTGTTGAGTGTACCTTGGATATAAATGAGTTAACTTTGAAAAAAGTGAACGACATGGCCAAAGAGTTGTACGGTCATGGGAGTGCAATATGTTTATATCACATCAAAGGAGTGGGATTACAAATATTATGTGATAAAGAAACCATAGAAGAGGTAAAGATAGAAGGGGTTACACATGGGTCAATTGAGTTATATTTTGATCATATGCAGCAAGAAAAAGACGTGACTATTGATATATGTAATGAAATTGATGATGTCTCTGATGAAATTGATTTGGGGAGAAAGTCTATGGTACAAGCAAAGGTTACTCACACAAGAGATAAGGTTAATGAGATAAGAGATACTTCTAGTTATAATGAAGTTTTAGATGATATTGAAGATGAAGAAATATGTTTGAGTGAGCCCGAAAATGTTATTGATGACGTAAAAGCTGGTAGCAGCGATGATGAATTTATTGAAGCACAAGAGAAAAAAAAATTGTGGATTTCATTGAGAAACGGTTCTGGAAAGAATCACATAATGAGGCCGAAAGAAGATGAAATAGAAAAACTTTCACTTAAAGGGGTAAAAGATGACTATTGGGGTGAAGATGAATATGATCATAAACTATTTAACCAAGAACGTCTTTATGAGAGAGAGTCTGATGACGAAGGCCCTTTGACTTTAAGTGATGACGACGAGAATCTTGAAGTTCTTGAAAAATGTGAGTGGCCTATGTATGACCATGAAACACCATTTGGTTCGGTACAAATTGAGTTAGGACAACTATTTGACAAAGTCGAGGTGCTTAGAAAAGCACTAATCTACTACAGCTGCCAAACTCACAAGGCATGGAACTACTGCCATAATGAACCAAAAAGGATCCTTGTGAAATGTAAATCTTATCCCAAGTGCAAATGGAAGTTAAGTGCCAGGTACACAAATGAGTATGGATGTTTACAAGTACGGTTTTTCAAAGACATTCATACTTGCGCACCAACAAAGAAAAATAGAAGGGCTAATGCTAACTTTTTTTGCTGAAGAGTACCAAGAGAAGCTTCTTAAACATCCTACTTGGAAACTGAAATTATTCATAAGGGATGTAGAAGAGACATATGGAGTGAAAATTAGTAGGTGGCAAGCTTCTAGTGCAAAAAAAAATGCTTTGTCTTCGTGTGCAAAGGTAGTGGAGAAACAATATGAATCCCTTAGAGATTATATGTATGAATTAAGAAGATCAAATCACGGCACTAGTGTGTTTTTAGCCTTAAAGCCTCACGTATCAAGACCAATTCCTCAGTTTCATATGTTTTATGTTAGTTTTTTTGCTCTAAGGAAAGGTTTCTTGAATGGTTGTAGAAGAGTACTTGGTTTAGACGGTGCTTTTCTTAAAGGCTATTGTAAGGGTGAGTTGCTTTGTGCCACTGCTAGAGATGCCAATAACCAAATGTTCCCAGTGGCGTGGGCTGTAGTAGAGTCTGAATCTAAAGAGAGTTGGTCTTGGTTTCTTGAGCATCTTATAGAAGATCTTGAAATGCAAACTGGTACTGAATGGACTTTGCTATCAGATCAACAAAATGTACAAACCGTTTCTTTTAATACTCTCTGTTTGTGGGTTATTTTTGTACTATGTACTTAATAATAACATAAGCAAATTTAATTTATACATGACTACAAACAGGGTTTGTTGCCTGCAATTGCTAAATTGTTACCGGATGTAGAGCATAGGTTATGTGCAAGACATATCTTTACTAATTGGACTAAGTCTGTTAAAGGCGCTCCTTTACACAAGCTCTTTTGGAAGGCAGTGAAATCATATACAGAAGAAGGGTTCAATGCCGCAATGAGTGAGTTACGCCAACAAAGCTCAAAAGCTCATTTTGAAATGTGCTCAAGAGATGTGAAAAGGTTTTGTAGATGTTTCTATAAAAGTTGGGCATGTACAGGCGTTACTTGCAATAATATGGCGGAAACATTCAACTCGTGGATCCTTGAAGCTAGGGAGAAACCTATTCTAACTATGTTGGAAGAAATAAGGCAGAAGGTTATGTCAAGGATGGTCGACAAGAAAGTGCAAGCTACTAAATGTAATGGTAGTGTCACCCCAAGAGTTCGAGCTATTATAAATGATCATATGCAGGCTACAAGGAATTGGAAGGCCATAGAGGCTAGCCAAAATGTTTATGAAGTACAACATGTTCATAATAGTACGCTAACCTACGCAGTTAGGTTGGATGAATCTTCATGCACATGCAGATATTGGGACATAAATGGGATTCCTTGTGAGCATGCGACAACAATCATATGCACGAAAAATGAGAGTCCAGATAGCTATGTAGCATCATGGTATAGCAAGGAAGCTTATGAGGCGTCATATACATTTTCATTAGAGCCATTAAATGGCCAACGCATGTGGAAAAAGGTCGATGGGAGTTCAGTTTTACCAAGTGATCCGAGAGTGAAGTACGGGAGACCTTCAAATAAAAGGAAAAGAGCATTTGCGGAAACTAAGAGAAAAACATATACATATAGAATTCCAAAGAGAGGAAAACAATTGTGCTCTAACTGCAAAGAACCGGGACACAAAAGCCGCACGTGCAAATATAAGGTCAGTGTTGATCAGACGGAATATACTTGATCTAATCTTCAACTTAATCCTGAACTCAGCTTAGCTGAGTTTCTACTCGGTCAAAAATGAGTTGTTATTCTAGACATTTCTATGCAAGATTACTTATTTTATTTAGTTTGTATTGTTATTTTATTAGGATTTTACTGCCTTTCAATAATAATTCCTAAGTCAGTACACTGTACTTTTGTTTATTTCTTATAAAATATCAGATTAGAACACGAAGTCCAGCAATTATAGTAGCAAATTACTTCACTTGACATATTTTGTGATGGCCGGTACCTCATACTTGTACGCTTTTACACATCAAAATAACAATACTTACCACCAATCTAATACGACTAGTGCTTATGAGTACAGAAAGCAAAGATGGCATAAAATACATGTTTATTGAATCAGACGTTTCGGAAGACAAAGGCGAGATAGATTGCATGACTATCTTCAAATTGATCTAGAACCAGTTATTATTACCATAAAAAAGAACTAGCTTGAAGGGATTTTCAATTAAATTAAGTACTCTATGGTCAGAAGTATAAGAAGATATCCATACCTTTGCTCCTCCCGTAGAACTATTTTGAGTGGCTCCTATGCCACCTTGCTAGTTCGAGCCGGATAGATAATCAATCTATCGTTCTTTATGCTAAATAAACCAGCTGGGTTTACAATTAGTGCTATAATCAGATCTATTTTTTAGTTTATTCTCTACTCAGATTATAGTACTACAGTTACAAGATAAATCCATGAATTTTAGAGGTTGGTAAAAATAGTAGTGAAAATAAGTTGAGATTGACAGAAAAAAATTTGAGATTTTGAGGATGAAGGTTGGGTGAAAATGGTAGGAGAAATATTTGGGTTATTTGGGAAAAGACAAATAGACAATGGGAGGAAAAAGTGAAGCAAGTGTTGGGTAGTGTTAGAACTTATCTCATAAAATGTACGGAGTATTAAACTGATAGTACTAATACGTATTAATGATAGGTAAGTGTATTTTTATATTATTTGAGTCATGATAAATATGAGATATTGGTGAGATATTGAATTTTTGGTGAGATTTTAGTTGGAGATGCAAAAGGGTTTGACTTCACCTAAAATAAAAGTTAAGGGGGTGAAATACTACAAAGCAAAGTTAAGGTGGTGAATTTCACTAATAAGCAAAGTAGAGGGGTTAATCTACCACTTTCGCGCATCTAAGTATCTTATTTAATTTGGACGAGGGTCTAACATGGTAGATTTTAGATTTTTAAATAAAAGTTGACATTCGTCAAAATTTAAATACCAAATATATCAATGAATATAGTATTGATCTTTCTTATTCCATGAATAATCGGAGAAATTGAAACTCTTATAATAAAAGATAAAAGTAAAAGTAAATAAATTAAAATGAAACACAACCTACTTTTGACACATAAAATTATATGGGAAGATTAAATAAAAGTTTACTAAGATACTAATTTGCACTTTATGTTACAAAGAAAGAGACTTTATTTATGCTTTACGAGTTATATACTCGCGATTACAATTACAATAATGCATATTTATCCCAATCAAATTGTTTGTAATACTGCCCTTTATTGATGTTATACAAATAAATTCCATCGGATTGTGCTTTCCAAAAACAATGGCGTCCACCACATTTCGGATCAACAAAATCTAGTTCATCACGAAATGCATCAAATACTTTACGACCATATTTATCCCATGTTAACCCACAAAAGTAAAGTCTTTTGAGAAGCCAATGTGTTTTAAAAACCCATGAAAAGTTACCACCAAGAGGAACTTTTTCAAGCCCTAGATCTCCATTACCATCTTTGCAATGCACCCATAGAGTATTACTATTATTTAATCCATTACCAATACTAACGTTGTAATGAACTTGTGCCATACTCCAACTTGCAACTTGTTGAAGTCCAACAAGATGAATAACTATGAATGAAACAATGAAAATTTTCAACATTGTTTTTACTTTTTAAACTTGTGAAATATTGTAAAATGATAAAATGTTTTTAGAATGATGAATATTTGTGAAGTGTGAGGAGTCTTATATAGAGGGATTATTACTTAACAATGTAGTAATGATCATACGATTCATGTGAAGTTGGGAACTAATGCACTTTAGTTTGTTGCTAAATTAATTAGTAATTTTGAAAGTTAAAAAGAGAAATTATTGATTTCATACCTATATTAGTTGAGAAAAAAAATTATACATCGGAGGTACTACCTCAAATAGTATGATTTTGAGGTTTTGTGTATTTTTTTCGAGCTTTTTAAAGTTTATAAATTACATTTTATATCTTATTTATGATGTTTTTTGAGTTCTATTGCAATTTTTTTTGGCTCAATGTTCAAATTAATACACTCAAAAACTTTATAATATAACTCATAAATTTTTTCTAACGTGTGCCCTGAGGGCCCACATTAAAAGCCTAAATAAATAAAGAATCAAAGGAATTTAACATGAAAAATGTAAGTATCAATTCATTTTTACCATATTTAATCAAATATCCTTTAATTCTTTCTTTATTTAGGCTCTTAATGTGTGCCTTCAGGGCACACGTTAGAACGAAAAAGCGATTTTAATATTATACTCAAACGTTCTATTCACTTATCATCGATAACGAAGTATAATATATATAAAATAGAATAAAATAAAAAAATCCTTCCATAAAATAAAGAGTAGTCAAATGTGATATACCGGATATATATAAAAAAAATTCTCAATCTTAAAACTGATTTTAATACTCTCTTCCATACAAATCAAACGTAACAATGTATTTTGGGAGGTCTTCGAAACGGTATTTTGATCGTATTTTCCTCAATTTAACGTGACTTTTACGTAAAAAAAAATGATGAAAGATTTTTCATAAAGAATCTATATATATAAAAGTTTTGTATTTCAAAATTTTATACTTTTAACGAAATTCTTGCTCAATTTTTTTGAAATTGACCACCAAAACGTTAATGTTACCAAAAATAATGGGTCGTGTTTGATATAATATCGAATGTGAGATATATTAATATTTCAAATTTGGACTTAATCGGAAAGAATCTCTTGTGAGATATTACAAAATTAAAATTATTTAATTTACTATTTCAATTTTTATTAAGATCATTTCCTTACAAGTACAATTTGGATCATTGGTTTTAATTGAAAGATTTTCTCATGATAAGGTGATTAGTTTAAAAAAGAGATAATCTAAAAAAAATAGAAAAATAGTGTGATGGACGCATAGTAAACATGGACTTATTCCTTTTCCACATTTTCCTCTTAATTTGTTACTACTTCAGCATGAAAAACACTATCAATCCCCCATAATTTCCTTTTTTGTCAAAATAAACGTTTATTTGCTTGTATTGAGATCATCCAATGATCCCCATCTTCTCACTTTCGCACTTTCCTTCGTCTTCTACTTTGGGGTTGTTTCAATTACTTGAAGATACATTTATCATATATTCATATGCTAAAATTTTAGTTCATGTACTTATATTGCTCTCAAATGCATGTTTGTAATCTATATGAATTGTACACACTTTTTCAATTATACGACATGCCATATTGCAAATCTTAGGGGTTGTTTGGTTACCCACTAATTAACCTAGGAACTTAAATTCATGTGAATTATAAAATGGGTATATTGTTTTGTTATCCCAATTCACATAAATTGGAAGTTCTCATGAATTCCAATTCCGCCATAATAGAGGAAGTGGCTTACCTAGGTCCCCCTAGGTAAGTTGTAATGCCTACCTGAATTATACTTCCTCCATGGCAACCAAACACTATTTACTAATTCACATGAATTCTAAAATCATGTGTTTTATGACTTCCTAGGCAATACAAATTCCCACATTCAACCAAACGACTCCTTACTAGAGAACCTTTTTTCAATTTAAGGATTATAATATGCGAAAAACTCTTATAAATCTTACGGAGTATATGTGAGTGTCCCAAATGGATAGTACACGAATAATTTAAGGAGTTACTCTACCCTTTTATTGTCAATTAGTGTTAAATTGTTAAAATGAAACCGTCTTAAGCTTAGATTATGTTTATTGATTAAGATAGGTAGCGTTAGGTTTTGAGTAAAGAAAAAAATAAAGAACAAATATATAAAATAAAACAAAATAAAATATGTAGACCAATTCCGTCATTTTGGCGTTTCTGAAGTTCATGTCTAGACCACTCGAAACTAGAGCAAGGAGTTGGACGGGACGGGTCGGGTCAGGTCGGGCTTCGTGTCGGCCCGTCGTGTTAAGCCCACCATTTGGCAAGGCCCACGTACGGTCTAGTGAGTTGTCGTGCCGTGTCATGCCCTTGCCTGAGTTCATGCTTGGCCTATGTCTGGCCCGAATTCACTTTTTATTTTTAAAAACTTTTTTGAAACTTGATATTTGTTTTGTATTTAATTAATATAATTAATAATTAATGTTTTGATGTATATTTAATATTTAATTTGTAATTAATTTATTTAATAATAAGTAAAGTACAATTATATTTATTTATTTTTTCATTTGGCACGTCCCACGCACAGTCTAATGGGTCGTCGTGTTTAGGGTTGAGCAAATGCGGTTAACCGCACCGGTTTTGCAATCCGGATCGGTGCACCGGTTTTAAAACTTGTTATTTTTCTAAACCGAATCCGAACCGAATTTATCCGGTATACCGGTTTTTTTTTTTAAAATTGTAACCGAATCCGAAAACCGGATTATCCGCACCGATTTTATAACCGGTTTCGTAAGAGGCTTTTACAAATTACAATCATCCCTTGTACAACTTTTTTTCACCTATTTTTCAATTTTCATAACTAAAATTTTTCATAACTTCAAATTTCTCATGATAAGTGTTCAATAAAGTTCATAAATTACAACTTCCAAATAAGTCTTAATACACAATCGAAAAAAGACGAAAAATAGACGAAAAATAGACGAAAAACAGACGAAAAATAGACGAAAAACAGACGAAAAAAAAACGAAAAAGACGAAATAAAAAGACAGAAAAAATACGAAAATAAGGAAAGTAAATCAATTAGGTTAGCAAAGGATGAATATTGAATATACAAACCTTAGTTCTTCGAAAAATTGATGGATGGAAGTTAGATCTAAGATTGATTTTGATTTGAGAGAGAGGCAAAGAAGATGAGTAAAGGGGATTAGGTTTAGGGTTTTTGGAGTTTTTTTGGCTGTAGAGGGAGGAATGAGGATTAGGTTTAGGATGCTTCTTGTTTTTACAGTTTAGTTAATGATTTGCTATTTTTTTTTTTTTTAATTATTATAAACCGGTTTTAAAACCGGGCTCCGAATGTAAATAGTTGAGAACCGAAACCGCTCCGAATTGATAAAAAAAAAAACCGGACCGGGGTCCGAAACCGAAAAAAAACCGAATATTCGGGCACCGTTAATCGAATTTCGGTTCGGATACGGTTTTTAAATTCGGATCGGTTGTTTTTGCTCAGCCCTAGTCGTGTTATGTCATGCCATGGCCCGAGTTATGTTCTCCCATTGTGGGTCGGCCAACCACATGCTCATTGATGTATCATTCATTTTTGATTGACAAAACGGTGGGCGGTGGTGGCAAGGAGGCAATGGGTACGTTTCATGGTGTTTACCAAACTTTGACTAATAAAACACGAGATCAGAGAACCATGTTTCCCAAAATCGGAAACCTTACCGGACTCTTTAGGCATGATAATTTCATTAAAGCGCTAAGAATAAAATAAAATAATTATTTTAAGTTAATGTCAAATTTTAGATTAATTTAATTGTATTTGTCCCGCTAAATGGAATCTGGATCAATCTATGCTGGAATTTAGCTTATTTGGGTCTTAAAACAAAGAAAATGGTCAATTATACCCAAAATAGAAGTCAAGCTCACAAAAGAGTCAATTAAGCTCATATGAGAAGTCAAGCTCGTAAAAAAAAAATCCAAATCTCAAGTTCAATTGTCAAGGGAGAAAACTCTATAGATAAGAGACTTTCATTCAAAGGGGAAGAAAATCATTTTACAAGTGGAAAAATGGAAAAAAGTCATTTGTGAAACTGAAGAGAAAAGAAAACATCTAAAACTCTCAAATTCTCTCTACAAATCTCCTTTGCAAGAAGAAAACAATGACCACAAAATCGTGCCGCCTACGTAAGAAAAACTCAAATCAAGTTTAACCATCAAAGAGAGATTAAAGTCAACACGGCCCTCTCAATAAGCTAAAGTCAAGCAAACGAGCCTCAAAGGCAGTAGACTCGTACCTTTAGTAACTTTGTAGAATCAGTGAATAAATAGAAGTTGTACACATAACTTTCTGATATTAATATACTCATTTATTTCCCTATTTTGTGTTAAAGTTTATTACAATACAAAATTTGTTGTTACATACTCATTAACATCGATTTTGCGTGGGTTTTGACTGGACCGCTCCAGCTGTAAAGAGTATATATGATTTTTTTAAAAACATGGAACGTATGAGACCATATACCTTATTCTTACAGACCAGAGACCGAAACGAATCAGTCAATCCGATTTGATCCACTTAGGTATGGTGATGAGAGTTAGGTGAGGTGGAGGAAGTAGTGGCCTGACGAGGGAGGAGTTCGATAGTAGGCCGCAAGGGCTGGGGTAAGGAGGCATTCGACATTGAATATGAGCGGAGAGACTAACAGGCGTCGGTGTTAATGTGGGGATGCGGTGGGGCAAGGTTGCTAGTGTGGCTCAACTTCGTGACTGATGATCGACGGCCAACTGCTAACGTGGGATGGAAGGGATTAGGCGTGATAATAGGTTTTTTATCTTTTCGAAAATTTACTGGGAGATAAAAGATTCAAGAGGAAGATTCACCGCAATAATGAGAAGTGTAAACCGGAAAAATGCGGAAATTAAAAATGAGTAACCCAAATTGATTGTGAGATAGAGTAGAGAAGAATTATGTTCAATTCAACTTCATTCAATTATGTTCAATTTTGTTCCGCTTATCTGAGCTTAATTCATATCACTCGGTCATGTTCTTTTAGATTTAATTTCAGTTCTTATAAGTTTAGTTTAGTTCTATTAAATTCAGTTCAGTTCAATTCGACTAGTTTATTTCAACATTTTTATTATTCTTATAATTGTTATTATTATATTAGTTTATTTATTATTATTATTATTATTATTATTATTATTATTATTATTATTATTATTATTATTATTATTATTATTATTATTATTATTATTATTATTATTATTATTATTATTATTATATTATTCTATTAATATTTATTTGATATATTCATCATTATGAAAATTATTAGAAAAATATTTATTATTATTATTATTATTATTATTATATAAATGTACTATACTTATCATTTTTATTTTTTAGTTACTATTGTTAATATATTAATATTTTATTACTATATTATAATATTTTTATTAATAATGTTATCATTTCTATTAATATTGTTTTCTTATTTTATTTTTTATATATATTATTAGGTTAGAGTAATATAATATTAATAATACTAATGATTAATATTAATATTATTATTAATTATGTTTATTACTATGTTTAATCATATTATTATATTATACTTATCATATTTATTTTTTAGTTATTATTGTTAATATACTTGTTACTATATTATATTAATATTTATAATGTTATAATTTATATTATTTTATTATTATTGCTATTATTATATTTATTATTATATTACTATTTTATTTTATATATATCTTATTAGATTGTTATTATATTATATTAATATAATATTCTCTCTTATTCAATGTAATTTTCTCCTTTCATTTGGGCTCTTGGATTAAAGAAATGAATTTTAAACTCACATGACCCACATCCAAAAAAAGAAATAGAGAACAAAACTTGAATAGCCTGAAAGGGAAATAGGGAAGAACACCTTAAATATGAGAAAGTATTATTATTACTAATGATTAATATTATTATAATGTTTATTATTATTATTATTATTATTATTATTATTATTATTATTATTATTATTATTATTATTATTATTATTATTATTATTTTTTTTTTTTTTTTATTATTATTATGCGCGCAGCTTTCATTAGTATAAAATGAAAAGTTTACAAGAAATTGGTGGGGAGCCGAGAGACAATCTGGGCCCCCACCCCCTTAGCTATAGAAAAACTAAGTCTAGTAAAGATATAAGCGGCCACCCGAGCCCCAGCATCCTGAGATACCGAGAATTTCTGGATCCGCTTCAGCAAGTCAACAGCATCCGAACCCAACTCCCCAAGCGAAGAGAAAGAGAAAGGTAGGAAACCGTAACCAGCAGCCTCGCACAACTCCCTATACTTAGCACACTTGCGCTGCGCAGCATCAGTAACAACCCGTCCCGGCACAAAATCGGTCATCCCAGTCTGTGTCAAGGGAGAGGACCCAGTCAAATCAACACACACGTCACGTCCTCTGTCCCAAGAATAGAGCAGCAAATCCGCAGGACGAAGAGAGCCGCCATGTCCGTCAACTAAACCGATATCCACCTCCTTACCCGTAGAAATACCAGATCTATAGCAGATGTCGAATAAGGTGTCACGGACGAGGTTATGCCGATGCTTAACACCCACAGTGCCAGTACAAGAAACAGCGTGGTCCCCGTAAATATCATCAGCAAAAACCCGCGAGCAAGCAGGACAAGGCCTAGATACCCCGAATAAAGGAACACCCAGACGATATCCTAGCACACTACGGTAAGTCCTCCCGTTCATAGTCTGACCCAACCCAGAGATAGGAGCCGCACGCAACCAATCAGAGGAGTGGGCACCAAGCTGGGACTTCCACAATGCAAGCTGACGTGGTGTCAAAGAGTAAACAGATTCTGCAGTGGCAGCAATCCTCGCAAAATATATATCTGCCAATTTTTTCATAAGTTTAGGGGCAGCGATTTCACTAGGATCACGTAAAAAAGTAGAACCTGTTGTCTCCGAAAACACCTGCAAGGCATCATCAAAAGTAGGACCAGCATCCACAATACCAGAAGGCCGTAGTAACTTAGCTTGCAAAGCAGCAGACTGCAAACGGGATGCCAAAAAAGCATAGTACAAAACAGCCCCCGCAGCATAAACACCTAGACCACCAAGATGAAAAGGGAAAGTGGCAAGGCGCCACTGCCAATCCCCAAAACCTGGCCCAGACGCGGTGACAATGCGTTCCAAGCTAGAACGAAGTGCTGCATCAAAACGAAGATGAACAGACCCAAAGACTCTCGGCGAACATGTACGGATGGTAAAGTAGAGCTTAGAAATACCAGTACAAGCTCGAAGTAGAAGCAACTCACATTGCGGGTCCTCAATCCTAGCAACCAAATCCATAAGCTCGATGGTCTTAGTCACTCTCTTCGCTACAAGCTCACTGCCAAAACTAGAGCAAGTACTGACAGGCCCACCTAAAACAGAGACACCACGCAAAGGCCGGGCAATAGAAGGAGGGAAAACACCAAGAAGGCGACTCCGGGGATCCTCAGTAGGCCAAAAAACCTCAGTCTTAGCGACATTAAGATGGAGACCAAACTGAGAACCATCTGCCATAATCAAATCCAACACCTTCCCCACCTCCAAAGTATCCCCAACAATGGTGCCATCATCCAAGTACCAAGCCTGCAGACTCAAATCAAAAGAGTCCCGTATCTTGCACACCAAGGGATGCAAAACCAAAGCGAAAAGCAAGGGGCCCAAAGGATCACCCTGCTGGACTCCCTGACAAGACCATAGACAATGTTCCCCATAAAAAAGACGGGCAGGACGAGAGTAACAGAACTCCACCCAACGGGAAAGAATCGGGCAACGACGGCGAACTTCCATAAGCATGGTAACACGATCAACAAGGTTGAAAGCATTCTGAAAATCAACCAGCAACATAGAAAGCCCCACATCCCCACCACGAGCCTCGATGAACCGATTCAAGGCATGCAAGATAGCCTCTCCTCCACCGGACACCCCAACCCCAAACTGAAGACCCGAAAAATAAGAACACAAAGAAGGATCAACCAAACAAGCACCTACCTTAGAAACAAGACGTCTCCAGACAGTGCCAACAGCAATAGGACGAACACCACCACCAGGTTTAACAAGCGGCGTGAGCGGAGCGCTAGCAATGTACTCACCAAGAGCTAGTGGGCATCTGCCCTCTAGAAAAAGATTGACCACCGTAGTAATAGAAGCGATCAGATCATCAGAGATAGCCACTGCAGCGCCACTCAAGCAGTCCATAAGGTGTTGGGCACGGAACCCATCCCTCCCACAAGAAGTACCTCGGGGGAAACTACGAATCATATCCAAAACCACAGCCGAAGAGGCAATAAGAGAGTGATGATCCACAGGCAAAGGAGGCAAGGAAGGAGATGAGGCGACCGGATGCTTCGCTCGCAAAGCCCCAAGAGTGGCATCAGAGTAGGGGGCGACGCCAGAGGAAGAAAGCACCCTAACAGCAGCAGAATAGTGGCCATCACAAATCTTCCGCCGACATTGGCGGAGGTTAAGCTCACTCAAATCCACATCCTCCTCAACCTGAAACGAAGGAGGAACCTCAGCCAAACACTCCTGCAAAAGCAGCAAGCCCCCTCCAGGCACCCCCCAAGCAAGAATAGCCCTGGTAATACTCTCCTCCTGACGCTGTCGCCTAACAGCAGTCCTACACTCAAGATTACTCCTAGGAGCGAAGGTCTTAAGCAGACAAAGAGGCAACACAAGCATACGAACCCAGCAGGAGAGGTCACCAGGAGAGTCAACCACATCATCCAAGACCCCCTTTAAAACCCGAGCAAACCCAAGACGACACTTAGGAGGGATAGATTTCACCGTGCGAAGGCCCAAAGAAAATAAACGATCAAGGGAAGATAAAGACCACTGAACAAGCTCAACCCTATCATCAGATGAAAGACCCGAGGGAGACGGAGACGGAGCTGGAGGGCGCGGGATACCATGGATAATGAAGCTAACGATGCCATCCCCACAATCAGGGGACGCAACAATATCACCCCGACTATGCCGACACCTAGAGCGAAAGGTGTGGGTTTTAAAGCACTCCCCACACAACCAAAGGCCCATCCGCTTCAAAGTAATCTCGGCATTAGAGAAAACAGTCAGACTATCCGAAAGAGTTTGACGTGTAAGCCCCATAGCATCTTCATGACAATGACGGTCCTGAAAATGCTTCTGCCATGCGGCCTTAGTAAGGCCCTTACCACGACCATCCGGACACCCATGAATACTCGAAAAAGGACAACAAAAACGTACTAAAACAGGCATGAAGAGGGCGGAGGTCAAAATCCACGTACAAGGACACACCCTCCACCCACAAACAAATGCCAAACACCACCAAGCCACGAACCAGCCTCCACTGGTCAGCCCACCACCCTACCGACCCAGGCCACCGACAACCAACAGTGTCAGAGTACGGGCAGACACCAGGTGCACCACAAGACAAGAAAAACCCTAACCGGTAACGACGCGACGCAACGAAGAAAAGAAAAACCCTAACAGGAAGGCATGCACCAAACCAGGTGCCAAACAGCCCATCACCAGATGAGACGGCACACGGACCACCAGCCGACCTCCAACAGACACCCACCCACGGAGAAAAGGTGACGCACAAAAGCCACGGTGGCAGCAACAATGGCGACGCAACAACCAGCGAAAAGAAAGCAAGGAGAAAGAAAACAAACCCCTACCTCCGGCGACACCGACACAACAAAAACCACCACGTTGGGAGGCGGAGGACCACCAGAATGACGGCAACGCCGGCGGCCAAAAGCAAAGCAATACCCGAAACAGCAAAACAGTCTCCCTCCCTTCTCTCTCGCGGAAACAGGCCCCAACCACAACCCCAACCACACCACGGCCGGCGACTTGAGGTCTGGATGGCCGGTGTGAAGGGGCGGACGGTGTGGCGGCGCAACCAGGCAGCAACAGCCTGCCCTAGATCCTTCCCGCAGCCATCGCACTCCCTTTCCCTCTCAACGTCTCTTTTATTATTATTATTATTATTATTATTTTTTTTTTTTTTTTTTTTTTTTTTTTTTATTATAAGATGCGCGCAGCTTTCATTAAAATAAAATTTAAAGTTTACAAGAAGTTGGCGGGGAGCCGAGAGACAATCTGGGCCCCCACCCCCTTAGCTATAGAGAAACTAAGCCTAGTAAAGATATAAGCGGCCACCTGAGCCCCAGCATCCTGAGATACCGAGAATTTCTGGATCCGCTTAAGCAAGTCAACAGCATCCGAGCCCAGCTCCCCAAGCGAAGAGAAAGAGAAGGGTAGGAAACCATAGCCAGCAGTCGCGCATAAATCCCTATACTTAGTACATTTGCGCTGAGCAGCAATTATTATTATTATTATTATTATTATTATTATTATTATTATTATTATTATTATTATTATTATTATTATTATTATTATTATTGTTGTTGTTGTTGTTATTATTATTATTATTATTCATATTATTATTATAAATAAATAATACTCCCTCCATCTCATAACTATCCCTAGTTATAACAAAAAGTTTTTAAAATAAGTTTGACCATAAATAAGTTTTAAAATATAAAAACTTAGACGTTATAACAAAAAAGATTTACATTCATCATAAAAAAAAAATTGGAAACATATTTTTTAAATGAAAAAAAAATTGAATATAAATGAAGAGAAATCAAGTCAAAGTGTCGTCTCGAAAACTATGCAATACAAAATACGAAAATTATTATGAACTGGAGGGGAATATTCTCTTAATAGCAACTATTATCAATATTATTAATATTACTATTATTATTATTTATTATAATAATTATAATTACTATTATTATTATTATTATTTTTGCAAGAAAGTTATGATTCCTTTTATTCATCCATAAGGGCAAATAAAAAAGAAACAAAGTTACAAGCAAAACCAAACCCTTAAACACTTAGAGAATTAAACTCTATTTAGCCTATGAACTATACAACCATAGTTCTTGTACTTAGCTTTACTAAGGATCCTAATACAAACATCATTTTGGATCTTCTTGAAGAGCAAGCTAGATGACCTACTTACACCACCAAAAATTCTCATGTTTCTTTCAGCCCATATATGATACATAACAGCAACAATACAGCTTCGATATCAACCTGCCTTCCAATGCCTTCTATGCCTTCTTTGGTTAATCCATTCAAGCTCTGACTTGCTGTCAATTGCTCTCCCAGGAAGGTTCAACCAGCTGAGAACAGCAGCCCAGAGCTCAAGAGCATATGGACATTGGTAGAACAGATGTTGATGAGTCTCACTACTCGCTTTGCAGAGCTCACACCTGTTGATGATGCACATGCCCTTTCTGATAAGATTATCCATAGTACTAAGGGGGTGTTTGGTTGGAGCTTTTGGAATGGATTGGAATGGATTTAATCCATTCCAATGTTTGGTTGGAGCATTTTGGAATGGAGTTAGATACCTAATGGATTCTAACTCCATTCCAACCCCTTGTAATCCCATACCCACTTCTCCCCCCAAGTTTCTAAATCCATTCCACCCTCCACATTATTATTTCTCATTCCAAGATTGAACCAAACAACTATAAAATGTATGGGATTCTAACTCTATACCTCTTTGGAGTTAGAATCCATTCCAATCCATTCCGAATGTTTGAACCAAACGACCCCTACGTTTGGACTGAATAACAAGGCTAGTGATAAAACTGTGACTAGGAATGATACTGGAATGATTCAGACAAACAGCCCAAGGAATAGGGGCCTTAGCAGATCTGAACCAGTCATAAGCATGAGACAGAATGAACTTCTCATGAACTACCCAGGAGTCAATCAAAGCCATGGCATTGCTCAGACTGCCAGTGCAGAGGAGAAGTTCATCCTTGATCTTCAGAATACTGGAAATGCCTTCATTATGACAGTCTTTCCTGCAGAGGTGCCAGAGGCTGCTATTAGGCTAGAGATATGCTTGGCACCAGGAGAACCATAGGCCAGTTTGTTTCTTTTCAAGCACCCAGATCCATTTGGCCAAAAAAGCTTTGTTCCAAGATAACAATTCCTTAATATTGAACCCACCTTCATACCAAGGAGAGCAGATACTATCCCAACTCTTATTAGTCCATTTCCTCTAATTCTCCTCAATTCCTCAGAAGAAGTCCTTACTCATTCTGTTTATCATCTTAAGGATATTTTTAGGAAGAAGAGTGGTAGTACACCAGAAAGAAGCCAGACAAAAAAAACAGCATTAAGCAGTTGAGCTTTGCCAGCATAAGAGAGAAATTTATTAGCCCAATGCTGAATATTGTGCTGCATCTTATTAAGGAGAGCATCATACATGTTAGAGGTATTCCTAGCAGTGAAAAGAGGAAGGCCCAAATACCTGAAAGGGAAGGAGCCCTCAGAGAAACCAGATAGTTGAAGAATTTCCTGCTTAACAATAGGAGAAACTCCACCCAGGTAAATGTCAGTCTTATCTTTGTTTGCACAGAGACCAGACCAAGCAGAGAACTTGTCTAAAATACTAATAACAGCTTGGACAGAAGGGACATCACCTCTAACATAGATCATCAGATCATCAGCAAAGATGAGATGAGTGAGCTTAAGCTTAGTGCATTTGGGATGGTAAGATACATTAGGCAGATGACAAATATTCCTGAGGTATCTAGAGAGAATCTCCATACTCAGCACAAACAAATAGGGTGAAAGGGGGTCCCCTTGTCTGAGGCCACTAAGACCTTTGAAGAAGCCATGATTAGTATCATTCAGCTTAATGGAGAACCAAGAAGAGGAAATGCATCCCATAATCCAGGTAATAAACTGAGGAGGAAACTTCAGAGCACTGAGCATGTTTTGAATGAAAACCCACTGCACAGAGTCAAAAGCTTTCCTAATGTCTACCTTGATGAGGCATCTAGGCGTAAGATATTTCCTATCATAACCTTTTACAAGAGCTTGGGACAACATAATATTCTCATGAATACTTCTATCCTGGATGAAAGCAGCTTGCTCAGGCCCCACCAGAGAAGGAATAACAAACTTGAGCCTCTGGGCCAGAATCTTACTATTTGTCTTGTAAAGAATAGAACAGCAAGAGATAGGTCTATAATCAAGTACAGTACTGCTAACCAGCTTCTTTGGAATCAAAGTAATTAAGGTAGCATTGGCTTACTTACTCATTTTCCCAGTTCTAAAGAAAGCATGGACAACATTACAAAAATCAGTCCCAATATACTCCCAAGAGGCTTTATAAAAAGCAGAAGAGAACCCATCAATACCAGGACTCTTATCAGAGCCAATAGCAAAAAGAGGAGCCTTAATTTCAGTATTCTCAATAGGTTTAGTAAGGCCTTCAAAATCAAACTCCATCAAACAATTTCCTTGATGAATATAATCATTATCTAGAGACTGAACCTGAGTAGCTTTACCAAGAAGTCCTTCATAATACTCCACAAAAGCCTTAGCAACCTCAGCTTGACCAATCATGTCAACACCATTACTATCCTTGATATGACCAATGATCTGCTGGGTGGTCCTAATTTTAATTCGAGCATAAAAATATTTGGAGGAAGAGTCATTTTGAGAGATATGCAGACATTTAGCTTTTTGCTTAAGAATATTATTTTCAATATTCCTCAACTTAATGAAAGCATCAAGTCTAATCTTCTCTTGTTCCAACAGAGAACAGGAGAGAGGGTTACTTTGGAGAGCAAGCTGACATTTTGCTAGATTAGACCTAGCCTCAGTCACCCTCCCCTGGATGCCTCTAAAGTTCTTTCTATGCATCTCAGACAGTTTATACTTCACAAGCTTCAGCTTGGAAAACAACTGAAAAGAAGGAGAGCCTTGAATAAAACCATTCCAAGCTTCCTTCACAATAAAATGATAATCAGGGTGATCAATCCAGCAATTAAGAAAACTGAACCCTGATCCCTTAAAATCATCATTAAGAAGAGAAACAATTACAGGGGAGTGATCAGATACCCCAGCAGGGAGAAAATTAGAAGAAGTAGCAGGAAAAGCAGTGTGCCAGGTTGCATTGACCAAAGCTCTATCAAGTTTGGACCAAACAATGGTATCTACATCCTGTTTGTCCAGGTGAATTCACAGCCAATACCCTGCAGGTCTTCAACCTGACACCTAAGGAGACAAGAATTAAAGTCCAAAATATCATCCAATTGAGGGGGAGAATTACTAATTCTCTCCATAACATCCCTTACAACATTAAAGTCTCCCATCAAGAGCCAACAGTCAACAGACTGCTTAAGTTGAATTAGAGCATCCCAAAGAACCTGCCTCTCCTTAGCATCATTACTAGCATAGATGATAGAAAGATAAAAAGCAGTATTAGTAGCATGATGAGTCACTCTACAATGGACAAACTGAGCATGGATGACCTGACAATCATGAAAGTTCATAGACCCTAATTAGACTCCTCTAATTAGTTACTAAATTACTTGTTAATTTAGTGTTTAATAAAGATCTATGTAACATGCATGCAAATTAAAATGCATAATAAAAGTAAGAAGAAATTTCCTTACATTGGGAAATTTCGGTTTATATGGGCACAACAAGAAACACCTTTCTTGTTGTTCTTGTGCTAGAAAGAAAAAGATGATCCTCCTTGTAATCTTCAAATTAGAATACCTCCTTTGAGATGCACCCAAGAGAGAACCCAAACTAATCACTTAGTTTTTGACTAGAAAACACAAGTGAAAAGATGAACTAATATTAGATTTTATTACTACTCTAGTAATAGGAAATATTAGTGTTTGAGAGGTTTTAGAGAGATGAGGATTTTAGTGAGATGTACATGCAAAATAAGAATGAACAAGCAAGGCAAAATGAACAACAAAATTGTCCATTTAAGGACACAAGAGGTCCGGCCAAATCATGCATGAGTGGCCCCTTATTTGCTTAAAATAATCTCATGCAAAAATGTTGAGTGTAGAAGTGAATTAGAACATGATCATGTGTCATAAACATGACATGATCACATGATGTAGTGTAACACAAGAAACAACTATCATCATGTTATACAGTACCTAAATTTCGGCACCCACTAGTGTCATGTGGTCCATTTTGATTTTTGATATTTGTCCCACAAGTACTTATAATCATATGTTTAATTATCTTGTATAATTAAGGGTTAATTTGATCATATAACAATTATATGACTCAAATTAATAAATAATATACACTTAACTTTTAAGTGATATTTTATCATTATATCAATATATAATGGGTCCCACAATGCCTAGTTAGATTATTTTACAACTCCTTGTAAATATAATTAACTAATCACCTCTACCTCAAAGTATATGCATAACCTCAACTAATTTAATGAATTAACTATTAATCATTAAATTAAATCTTATTCAATCATATTAAAATAAGACGTAAAATTTATTCAGTTAATTATCGTATAATTGACTAATAAACTTATCCGGAATGAGTTCGTAACTCAATTTCCAATAATAAACTCTCGTAACTAAACATATATCAAATATATATATAAAGCACTAATTAATGTGTATCGTATACAAATAATTAGATTTCTGTTTGGGTCTCATCCTATAGGTGTGACCGAAAGGGGTCAGTTGATTACCGCCGTCATACGACAATAACGTCTAACTCTAGTCAGCTGACCGTTATCGATTTACGTTAATCAACTGACTTGGAGTATCAAAATACTAGTCATCCCACTAATATTCCAAAATGAGATTTATAATATAAATGCACTATTGTGGAGGACACTTGCTCCAACAAATCAATGGTAACAGTACCAGGCTTCCAGATAACCCATATCCTCCCATTATAGTGATGAGTGTAATTACAAATAACTTTGTAACCTTTAAACCTGTTCTTGATAATATTCTTAAATTTATTCTCTTTTATCCTTGTTTCAAGTAGCCCAAGGATGTCCACCTTATTATCAGCCAGGAAGTGAAGTACTTCCTGCAGCTTAAGAGGGTCATTACCCCCTCTTATGTTCCAAGTGGAAATCTTCATTTACCTCGGTCATGAGGAAGAGTCCCCACTGAGGTATGATGCATAGTGACTGCAGTCAGATCAGGAGGCTGACTCAGAGGAGGGTCAAGGGATAGCCCTCTCTTCAAGGCTATTTGAGGATTTATCCCCTCCCCTATCTTGACACATTCTTGATGCTTTACAGGAGGATGAAGAGGATCATGAGCGGGCACAGTAGGGCCTAAAGAACCCTCATCATTACCTACTGAGGTCCCACCTAGTGACAAAGATTCAGAAAGTAAGGGAACCATCTGTCCCTCAGGCAAACAGTCTGCCAAGTCTATTAGAGAAGCAAAGCTATTAGATAGAGCAACTCCTGCAGAATCAGATGGAGATGCTCTCTTCAAGGCTATTTGAGCACCCCCATCCTTATCCCTCTTGCTGCATTCTTGATGCATTACAGTAGCAGACAAGCTAGGAGTGACTTCAGGAACAGTCACTCTTAAGATGTTTGCTGCTGAAGTACCACCTAGCAAGCAAGGATCACAGTCAGATTTAGGATCCAAAGTCTGTGATTTAGGAACAGGTTTTGGCCTATTCTTCTTACAAGTTTTGTCTTGATGTCCCATTTTCCCACAAGTTTTACAGTAAAATGGTATCCATTCATATTCAATCCTCTGTTCAGAAGGCCCAAAAGGGGTAGTTAGACAAACTGAATAAGGCAAAGGAGCAGATATATCAGTTTTCACCATTACCCTGGCAAAAGAAAGCTTTGCCTTACAAGTAGTATGCAAGTCTGCAAACATGGGTCTCCCAACTTTACTAGCCAATTTGCTTAGCACAGTACTAGACCATAGATAAGGGTCCAAATCAGGGAAGAGCACCCAAATAGGTAAGACAGAAACCTTCTCCATGACAATAGAGAAAGAAGGAGTCCATTGTTTAAGGATAAGGGAATTATTAGCAATCTTCCAAGGACCATGTTTGAGAACATTGTTCATCTCCAATTCAGAAGTGAATCTAAAACTAAACCATCCCTTTTTGAAATATTGAACGATGGGCTTAGCAAATCCACTCCAGTTCTTCACCACAAAATCCTCCATCTGTTTCAAGGATGGTTTCATACCAATTACATGTCCCATAAGAGTACTTTGCCATATTTCCAATTCTTCTTGAAAATCATCCAACCCCACCTCAATGTCAATGGAGTTTTTACTTTCCTCATGAAAGAATAAGTTCATTCCTACTTGGTGTTTGGGCTTGACAATGTCAGGCCATTTCCTCCCCACATTCCTGCCTCCATTACCCAAGCCTGTAGCAGGAACTGGAGAAATAGGAACAGGAACCTCATTGCACTGAGCATTACTCAATCTCTCAGCATCAAGGTGAACCAGAATACTGGGTTCATCAGAACCTACAGGGAGAATACTAGGACTCACAACAAGATTATCCATGTTTTTGTTCAAAATAACATGGGAATCAGAAATAGGAGCTGGATTAACAATGGTAATGTCATTAGCTACAGAAACAGGAACATAAACTTTCTTAGGAGTAGCAATCCTAGATTTAGAACCAGAACATTGAATCGCATCGACAATTATATCATTCAAACTAAGATTACGAGAAGAAGATTCATGGGTTTTGGGCGAACTATGAGAATTATCTACAAAAGTACCATGAGAATGATCAGCAGAGCGAGATGAAGCCAATGGCGTGGTGAACTTAGGAGGGCTACCTCTCCCTCTCTTCATAGTAGCAGAAGAGTACAGCAATGGTGACGAAAATTACAGAGAAAACAGTTGTAGAGAGAGAAATTTCATCTCTCTAACTCTCATTTATTTTATTATTTACTATTATTATTATTATTTATTTTTTTTTTTTTTTTTTTATAAGATGCGCGCAGCTTTCATTAAAAAAAAAAATGTAAAGTTTACAAGAAATTGGTGGGGAGCCGAGAGACAATCTCGGCCCCCACCCCCTTAGCTATAGAAAAACTAAGTCTAGTAAAGATATAAGCGGCCACCCGAGCCCCAACATCCTGAGATACCGAGAATTTCAGGATCCGCTTAAGCAAGTCAACAGCATCCGAACCCAACTCCCCAAGCGAAGAGAAAGAGAAGGGTAGGAAACCGTAACCAGCAGCCCCGCACAAATCCCTATACTTAGCACACTTGCGCTGCGCAGCATCAGTAACAACACGTCCCGACACAAAATCAGCTATCCCAGTCTGTGTCAAGGGAGAGCACCCAGTCAAATCAACACACACGTCGCGTCTTCTGTCCCAAGAATAGAGCAGTAAATCCGCAAGACGAAGAGAGCCGCCCTGTCCGTCAACTTAACCGATATCCACCTCCCTGCCCGTAGAAATATCAGACCTATAGCAGATGTCGAATAAGGTGTCACGGACGAGGTTATGCCGATGCTTAACACCCACAGTGCCAGTACAAGAAACAGCGTGGTCCCCATAAATATCACCAGCAAAAACCCGAGAGCAAGCAGGACAAGGCCTAGATACCACGAATAAAGGAACACCCAGACGATATCCCAGCACACTACGGTAAGTCCTCCCGTTCATAGTCTGGCCCAACCCAGAGATAGGAACCGCACGCAACCAATCAGAGGAGTGGGCACCAAGCTGGGACTTCCACAATGCAAGCTGACGCGGTGTCAAAGAGTAAACAGATTCTGCAGTAGCAGCAATCCTCGCAAAATATATATCTGCCAATTTTTTCATAAGTTTAGGGGCAGCGATTTCACTAGGATCACGTAATAAAGTAGAACCTGTAGTCTCCGAAAACACCTGCAAGGCATCATCAAAAGTAGGACCAGCATCCACAATACCAGAAGGCTGTAGTAACTTAGCTTGCAAATCGGCAGACTGCAAAAGGGACGCCAAAAAAGCATAGTACAAGACATCCCCGGCAGCATAAACACCGAGCCCACCAAGATAAAAAGGGAGAGTGGCAAGGAGCCACTGCCAATCCCCAAAACCTGGCCCAGACGCGGTGGCAATGCGTTCCAAGCTAGAACGAAGTGCTGCATCAAAACGAAGATGAACAGACCCAAAGACTCTCGGCGAACATGTACGGAGGGTAAAGTAGAGCTTAGAAATACCAGTACAAGCTCGAAGCAGAAGCAACTCACATTGCGGGTCCTCAATCCTAGCAACCAAATCCATAAGCTCACTCAAATCCACGTCCTCCTCTACATGAAACGAAGGAGGAACCTTAGCCAAACACTCCTACAAAAGCTGCAAACCCCTTCCAGGCACCCCCCAAGCAAGAATAGCCCTGGTAATACTCTCCTCCTGACGATGTCGCCTAACAGCAGTCCTACACTCAAGATTACTCCTAGGAACGAAGGTCTTAAGCAGACAAAGAGGCAACACAAGCATACGAACCCAACAGGAAAGGTCACCAGGAGAGTCAGCCACATCATCAAAAACCCCTTCAAAACCCGAGCAAACCCAAGCCGACACTTAGGAGGAATAGATTTCACGGTGCGAAGGCCTAAAGATAATAAACAATCAAGCGAAGACACAGACCAGTGAACAAGCTCAACCCCATCATCAGAAGAAAGAACCGAGGGAGATGGAGCCGGAGGTCTAGGGATACCATGAATAATGAAGCTAACGATACCATCGCCATAATCCGCAGGCGCAACAATATCACCCCGACTATGCCGACATCTAAAGCGAAAGGTATGGGTTTTAAAGCACTCCCCACACAACCAAAGCCCCATCCGCTTTAAAGTAATCTCGGCATTAGAGAAAACCGTCAGACTATCAGTAAGAGTTTGACGCGTAAGACCCATAGCACCGTCAATACAATGTCGATCCTGAAAATGCTTTTGTCAGGTGGCCTTAGTAAGGCCCCTACCACCGCCATTCGGACACCCATGAATACAAGAAAAAGGACAAGGAAATCGTACCAAAACAGGCATGATAAAGAAAAAGAAAAAGAAAATAAAACCTACTATATAAAAGGAACACTCATGACACAATCCACGTGCATGGCCACGGCTCACGTGCACGGCAAGAAACCCGGCCACCAACACAGCGACCACCGCACAGCCCACAAAACAGCCACCATCGTGACCACCACCACCCGCCACAACCAGCAACCCCGACAAGTGGCAAAACGCTAGCACAAACACCGACGCCGACGCA
>JAIUZE010067307.1:0-37766 GCA_022085475.1 Heliosperma pusillum
GGTAGATCTTGCTTGAAGCGATTTTCTTTAAAGTTATGACTGGGTAGCTATAACTTCCATGTAAACTTCCAAAGTTATTCCTGAAGTTGTTATAACTTTGTCTCACAAACTTTGTCAAAGTTATGCCTGAAGTTCTTATAACTTTGATCTTTCTTCTCATAATTGTTGCTAGCTATAATAAGACTAAAGCACACAATTACACGCATATGATATATCGAGTAAAGTACATTATCACGTAAACGCATGTCATTATCAAAACAATAAAATAGGTCCAACAAATATCAAACATCAACCAACATATGAAAGTACTGAGTAAAGAAACCCTACCTTTAGCAATCTGCACGCAGTCATCATCCGTCACAAACGTAAGCATACAAGACCGCCAATATAAACCTACAAGTAACGGTACAATTTATACCACAACTATGATCACTAATATCAATAACAACTATAAAGGTCGACACTTACTTGATTAGCGCCTTCGTCCCTCTTGTCCCGTTGGATCCTACTTGTCGTCTTGCTCCCATGGAGTTCTACTAGGTACTAGATTCAATGAGTGGGAAAGTGGTATGGCTAGAGAGGGGAGGGGAATTTAAGTTTAGGTGTTTCAGAAAAGTAAGAAAGGGTTTTTTGAAATAAAATAGTTAATGTCGCGACCTTCGTGTTAGTACTTAACGCGATCTAATTTCGCTGCACTCGACCGCGTACAAGAGACGCACGGTCGAGTACGCTTCACTTGGTTGAGTGTCGCCAAAACTCAAGCGAGTTTGGCATACTAGGTCGAGTATTCACGGCTGACGAGTATTGGGTCTTATAACCCCATCCTTCACGGGTTTTGCATGGTCAAAGTTCGATCAACGGTCCCAAAAAGGGAGGGTATTATATATTGTGACATAGATTATTGATGATGATTATGGTGGTGGTGGTTGTGATGGTGTTTTGATGATTATTGGTTCTATTTGGTGGTCTGGTCGGGAGACAATTCCACACCCCAAGTTCACCTCTCGTGGCTCTCCCACCACGAGGGGGATGTGCACAATAATGTTTTGGGAATTCTTATTGCGATGAGAGGGGCTTTTAATGTCCAGTGCTGCGGTCTGACATCGCTTGGTGGTACGACGTTCAGATCTGCAGTCTGACGATGGAATGGGTGACCGCTTCGACGGCAACTCGGTTTCTTGTGGTTGAGTTATTTTTGGTCACTGGTCACTAGATATTTGCTACTTTATTGTGATGGTTGACTTTTATTGATGCGTTGATTGATGTATGACGGTACTGACCCCTTTTGTGTTTTCAAAACTGCAGTGATCCATTGGGGAACGGTTAGCTGGAGTGTAACATCTATTTCCTTGAGCATGCGTGGGAACGAAAAGAATGTCGCTGACGATGAGTCTAGCTTCCGCTGTGTCCTTGTTCAGTAGATGATGGGTCTAGTTTGAATACAATGTTTTTGGAGAACTTATTTTTTATTGGTCGAGACGATATAATCACTTTAAACTTTTCTTATAATAAATGTTGTTGTATTATTACCTATTTTATATTATCTACCTTGGGCAACCAAGATGATAGCATCCGTGCTTACTAAGGAAGGTCTTTGTAAGGCTCTTTAGTAAATGGAGGTGTTACAAAGTGGAATCAGAGTGACAATGTTGGACCTAAAACTAATGAAACCAATGAATTTAGGAGTTTCAAATCAAATGAACCCGGGTAGGACTTGTTTAGAGCTACCGCAAAGACTTGGGAGACGTCCTAAAGTCGCAATCTCGCCCTTATAACTCTTAGTTAGCAACTACAAGGATGTGTTGGGGACGTACTTACGTGATACGTTATTATGTGGTTGGTGAAATGTGATATAAGTATGGAATGAAGCATGAGCATGAAAAGTATGTATCTATTTGCGAGAATATGTTATGTGTGAAGTATATGTGATTTTGTGCTGTGATGGGGCCATAAAATGCATGACTCGACCAAGTGGGTCATGGGATTTGACCGAGTAAGCTGTACTTGACCAATAACCCTTGGCATTCGATCGAGTGTTGGGGTCTGTTGTATTTGAAAATTTTAATATTTTAGTACTCGGACGAGTGGAATGTGACACTCGACCGAGTAGGCTCGACTCGACCGAGTGTCATATGGGGATCGATCGAGTGAATGTTTTTGGAAATTTTAAGTAGTTTCTGTTTTGGCGAACTCGACCGAGTACATGTTGTACTCGATCGAGTGCGGGTAACTCGCTCGAGTGGCTTGTTGCACTCGACCGAGTGTGTTAGTGGCAGTTCCGAATTTGTTTTGAGTCGTAGGCTTTTTACTTATGTTTGCCTTTCTTATTAAAGTTATTATGGCGTCAAAGAATGCTAATACGATAGCTAGAGACGTTGATCTAAGCCAAGATGAGGTAGCTAGGTTGATCAAACAGAATAAGACGCTGGCCGAAGCCTTCAAGGGTGTGGGAAGGGATCGAGAAGTGGTAGTTGATGCAACTACCATAAGCAGGGCAATTGCCCGTCACCGACCCACTACTTATGAGGGTACGGGTGCACCGAACCTGTTAGAAAAATGGCACCGCAAAGTGGAAAGTATATTCAAAGTTGTTAGTTGCCCGGAGCAGTTGCAAGTGGACCAGGCTGCATTTTACTTGAGGGGTCACGCGTGAAAATTGTGGTGTCTTGAAAGGATACTTATGAGAGAGTATTACAAGGACCATGGGGATGAATAAATATCTTGGGCGGAATTCAAAGCTGAGATGAATACGGAATTCGTGCCAGAGCACGTTAGAGGTAAACTAAAGTCCGAATTTGACTAATTCTGCATGACGGAGGAGATGGTTGTTACGGATTAATACAACACGTTCACTGAGCTGGCGAGTTATGCAGACGATATGCAGTGAAGTCAGAAGGCCTTGGCGGATAAGTTCGACAAGAGGTTGATCTTTAGGGTCATGGATAAACTACATGCAAGGGTGGTTACCAACCTAAAGGATGCATATGATAGGGTTAGACAAGCAGAACGTATGGCGGACATAACCAAGGAGGCAAAAGAGGCTATGAGTGGAAAGAGGAAGGCTGAGAGTGAAGGGGCAGTAAACTCCACCTATAAGAGAGGTAACTTCAAGCATACCCGATCTTATTCTGGAGGTGGTGGCTACGGCGGAGGACATCACTATGGAGAGAGAGAGAGAGAGAGAGAGAGAGAGAGAGAGAGAGAGAGAGAGAGAGAGAGAGAGAGAGAGAGAGAGAGAGAGAGAGAGAGAGAGAGAGATATATATAGAGGTGGTCGTGCATCTAGCGAGACTTCTGGGGTTAGGTGCCATAGTTGTGGGGGCTTAGGCCACAAGAGTTTCGTGTGTCCAAATACAATTGAGGATAGAGGTTATCAATCGTCTTACCAGAGGAATTATTCTTAGGTCTGGGGCAAACCAGGCGAGTAATCGACCTTCGGGTTCATACAATAGGCAAGGGAATCAAAGTGATAGCAGCATTTGGAGTAGGTGTCCTCCACAATAGTACGCCACGTAATAAATCTCATTAAGGAATATAATTGGGATATTTATTGACTATATATATATATATATGATTAGTCAGTTGATTAACGTAAATCAATAACGGTTGGCTGACAAGAGTTTGACGTTATTGTCGTATGACGGCGGTGATCAACTGATCCCTTTCGGTCACACCTATAGGATGAAACCCATATAGTAACTAATTATTTGTATATGATACAGTTGATTAATCCATTACATATATTTGATATGTACGAGAGTTAATTGGTAGAAATTGAGTTAGGAACTCAAATTCGTTTAAGTTTATTTTTCAATTATGCAATAAATGACTAATACATTTATATCTTATTTTAATAAGATTAAATAAGATCTAACTTAGTAATTAATCATTAATTTACTAAATTATTTGAGGTTTTACATATATTTTGAGGTAGAGGTAATTAGTTAATTATATTTACAAGGAGTTATAAAACAAATTAACTAAGCATTGTGGGACCCATTATATATTGATATAATGGTAAAATATCACTTTAATGTTAAGTACATATTATTTATTTATTTGTGTCATATAATTGTTATATGATCAAATTAACACTTAATTATATAAGATAATTAAGCATATGATTAATAAGTATTTGTGAGACAAATATCAAAAATAAAAATGGACCATAAAAGGCCACATGTGGCCGGTCATAGTAGTAGTGGAGGGTGATGATGGTTGCTCTTGTTCATGCTCACAAGTCACCAAGTGATAATGACAAGAATAGTATACCAAAATCATTTCACTCAATACCACACTGCACCACCTTGCATGAGAATAAAATAAGAAGAAAATTACCCTATATTTGCATGTAACGGGGCCGGCCATGGTGCCTATAAAAAGGTCAATTGTTGTTCATTTTTGTTCTTAATTCATTCTTGCTTATTTCTCCTACATCTCTCTAAAAAATCATCTTCTCACTAAACTCTCATAATACTAATATTTACTAAGTATTACTAGTGTAGTAATATATATACTAATATTAGTAGTATTTTATCTATCTTATTATCTAGTTAATAATAAGGTTAAATTATTTGGTATCATCTTGGTGCAACTGAAAGGAGGTCTTCTACTTTGGAGATTGTTCTAGGATCATCCTTGATTATAGCGCAAGATTAATAAGAAGGAGTTCTTATTGTGCCCATTTATTTCCATTTCAATGTGAGGAAATTTCTTCTTTTATATAAGATCTTTATATTTGCATGCATGTTACATAGATCATGAAATACTAAATTAAAAAGTAATTTATTAACTAATTAGAGGAGTCTAATTAAGGGCTATGGACTTTCATGTGGTATAAGAGCTAGCTTGTAGCATGCATGTTCATTTTGGACATTTTTTATTAAAGTTATAAGATAACTAATAAATCAAAAATTTGAGTTAAAATATGATTTGGATGAAAATATTTGGTGCATGTATACCTACCGTCTTCAAAATATTTGTGGTCAAATTTCGTGATTTTAGGGATTAATGTGCTATTTATTTTGATTTTTGGCTTTTAAACCGAGTTAATATGCATATTTTGTGTTAAAAGTTAACTATATGTAGTTTCATGTTGATTCTGTCCATGTAATGTTAATATGATCTCATATGCATGTCTTACATACTGTATGTAAAATTTCGTAACTTTTAATTAAGTATTGCATGTTTATTGAGTTTTATGAGATAAATGTCGATAATATGAGATTATAATGTTCATAAAATTGAAACGTCCTTTTATGGTCATGAAATTTTTTTTTTACATTTTACATTCTGATTTATATCATCTTGGTGAAATTTCATAATATGTTTCACTATTTTACTATATTTAATGGTTTTTATTTGATAAAACCATTAAATACAAAGTTATTTATTCATAAAATTAATTTACAGTTTTTGGGCAAATGTTTTATTTTTTTAGGGTTCCTGGTAATGTTCCAGAATGTACAGAATTTTTGGTTTCAAATTTTTATGATGTTTATTTTTATCTTGGGTTTATTTCATAAAAGTTATAATTAAACCGTTATATTTAGCAAATAAAATCAAATCGAACTAATTAATGACCAAAAAAATAGTAGGGACTAATTTTGAGTTCTAAAACAGTTTAAATAATTAGTTTGAATTTAAATGAGATTTAAATGTTAATTATTGTTTTTAATGGTTAAAAATCAATAAATCCCGTAAAATCGAGCTACAATGAGCATGAATGTGTAAGGCGATTTTGGCATGAATTTTGCAGCAATTTATTTATTTTATGGTTGAATGAATGAATGTCATTTATTTAATAATTTATGCAATTTTTGTACCTAGTATGACCTAGTTAGTTTTAATCGTTATTACCTGCAATGTAAGGGATTAACGATTTGGTTGTAATTTTTATTGCGATCTCGTATCACCGGTTTGTAATAATTAATAGTTTAATTTTATAGAATAAATGTATAATAGGAATTTGTATATTTGTATATTTGTAATTATTTATTATGAAGACCGGTGACTCCCTCTAAACGGTGCCATTTTTGGAAGGCATTCCAAGTGAAGAGGCAAGGGACCAAGGAGTTGGTTTCCGAATTTGTATTTATCTAGTTAATTTGATTAGCTAAGTGGACATACTAGGATTTTTCGTTGCTTGGTTGCTTGCTTTGTTTCCGCTCATGCCAAAATCGTCACACATGCTTTTTATTTTTCCGCTATTGTCAATTCAACGTTATTCAAAATTCACCGATTTAGTTCACTTATAGGGAATTAATGACTAAATTGACAAGATCTCTCACATATTTAAAATTAATTGAGATTAGCCTTACCAATTAGTAACACCTATGAATCCCGTGTTCATTAGGGCTACCACGCTCGTGGGTCTCTTTTTACCTCGGGTAAGTAGAGTGATACGATCACACGCCGGATTGGACTCAACGAGATAAGCATTATCTTGGGACTAGGACATGGATTTAGTTGAAATCCGTCAACCAAGAGTTCTAGGGGTAGAATTAGTCAAATATTGACTTACCATTCTTAGATAAGGGTAGCATACGATGACTATTTTTATTTAAGGATGGGTCTTGGAATCATTTATATAATTTAGTGAGGAGTCATTACATAAATGCTAAACTTGTTAAAATGGTTTTTCAAGTAAATTATCATAACAATGAATGTTTATATATTTCTTTTTGTTGTAGTAACCATATTCGCACAATGTCAACATCATGGAATACCGCAACCTTGGGTAAGGACTCATGGTTGAGGTCCGTCATGGACAAATGTGTCCTAAAAGATGACGGTAGTAACTTTGTTGAATGGGAATCAACGATCAAAAGCGCCGTGATATCCGATAACGTGCTTCGCTACTTGGTCGAAGCCCCTCCTACCGAACTCGGGTCAAGATCGACCTCGGCGGCTCGGGCCGTATATGACCTTTATTTGAAGGTTGCCAATGACGTCAAGAATGTCTTGATTTGGTCCATCTCACCCAAACGCAAACTCCAATTGATATCTCTCAATGCTTATGGGATATTCACGAGGATAACATCAATGTTTTCACAAGCCCCTAAAATTTTCCAATATGAGGCGGCTACGAAATGTTTTGAGACTAAGCTCCAAAAGGGCCAAAAGTTTGGCCCACACGTGCTCAAAATGGTTGAGCATGCCAACACCTTAGAGCGTCTAGGGTGCAAGATTTCAAAGGAGCTAGTGGTGGGTAGAATCCTTCATTCACTCACACCTAAGTTCACCCACTTTAGGGTGAACTACAACATGAACAACATGGAAAAGAGTTTCCATGAACTCCATGCACTCCTCACCCAAGCGGAGAGGGACATGGAGGCTAGTGGAAGTTAAACCAAGGATGTTCTTTCAATGAAATTGAAGAAAATGAACCTTGGAGTGAAGAAGGACAAAGGAAAGGGTAAGACTCTTTTCAAGAAAATTAGGAAGGGAAAGGGTAAGGTCTTTATGAAATACAAACCCAAAGTCAACAAACTCGCGGACGCGGATTTCTATTATTGTAATGGCAAAGGGTATTGGAAACGCAATTGCCCCAAATACTTGAAAGACAAGAAAGACGATTGTGTGACAACGTCAGGTAAAATTCTTTCATCACTCTATATGATAGATATTAACTTTGCTAGTACATCTTCTTGGGAATTTGATACCGGTTTTGGTTCTCACCTTTGTAATCATGTACAGGGGCTGAAGGACGCGCGAGCACTAGCTAAGAGTGACGTGGACTTGCGCATGGCAAATGGAGCTAAGGTAGCCATATTTTTCGTGGGCGCCTACGTTCTTCTTTTGCCTAGTGTTTTAGAGTTGTATTTAAATAATTGTTATTATGTACCAACTCTTACCAAGAACATTATCTCCATTTCCGTGTTAGACATGGAAGGTTTTTCTTTTGAAATTAAGAACAATCGTTGTATTTTTTCTTTTAATGAAATGGTTTATGGCGAGGCCATTTCTGTTGGAGGTATTTAAGTTCTAGATATTCCAAAAGAGGTCTATCATGTAGAAAACAAGAGGCTTAAAACAGGTGAACCTAATCAATCATACCTTTAGCATTGTCGTTTAGGGCACATAAACGAATGACGCATAAAGAGACTTGTTTCATCTAAAGTACTCAAACCATTCGATTGCGAGTCTTATGGTGTATGCGAATCTTGTCTCCTAGGCAAGATGAATCGTGCTCCTTTTACGGGAAAAGGGACACGAGCAAGTGAAGTATTAGACCTTATACATACGAATGTATGCGGCCCAATGACTCTCCAAGCTAGAGGTGGTTATCACTACTTCATTACTTTTACCAACGACTTAAGTAGATATGGATATGTCTACTTGATGCGGCACAAAAGTGTTGCTTTTGAAAAGTTCAAAGAATTTCAAAATGAAGTAGAAAACCAATTGAATAAAAAGATTAAAGCCCTACGATTCGATCGTGGTGGTGAATACTTGAACAATGAATTTGATTCACACCTAAAGGATTGTGGTATAGTATCACAATGGACTCCTCCTGGCACACCTCAATTAAATGGTGTGGCCGAAAGGAGAAATCGAACTTTATTAGATATGGTTCGATCTATGATGAGTCTGACAGAGCTTCCTGATTATTTTTCGGGTTTCGCTATCTTATCTGCTATATTTTCCTTAAATCGAAGCCCGACTAAAGCGGCAAACAAGACTTCATATGAGATATGAACAAGGAAAGTCCATTATTTGTCGTACATGAGAATTTGGGGATGCGAGACGTTTTTTAAGAATAAGTCTAACGATAAACTCGCACCCAAATCTGACAAATGTCTATTTGTAGGATATCCAAGGAAAACACGTGGTTATTACTTCTATAATAAACACGAGGACAAAGTGTTTGTGTCTCGTGACACAGTCTTTTTAGAAAATGATTTTATTTCTAAAAGACAGAGTGGGAGAAAATTTGAACTTGACGAAGTCCAAGAGCCACAAAACGAAAAGGACGTAGAGGAAAACGTTCCCTCTTCGTCTGACGCAGTCATAAATCCTTCGGAACCTAGGAGGTCCAGCAGAATTAGTCATCAACATGATAGATACCTTTATATTATAGAGGAAGGTGGTGACTACAATGTGTTACGTTTTTAAAGTAACGAACCTACTACCAACAAAGCAGCCATTTCTAGTCCCGATTCAAAGCTATGGCTATGAGCCATGCAATCCGAAATGGATTCTATATACGACAATCAAGTATGGGACTTGGTTGATTTACCTTGGGAGGTAAAACCTCTTCACTGTAAGTGAATCTATAAGATCAAAAGCGACATAGATAAATATAATGATGTTTACAAATCTAGATTGGTGGCAAAAGGTTTCACCCAAGTTCATGGTCTTCACTATGACGAAACCTTCTCCCCAGTCGCCATGCTTCGATCCATAAGGATTATCTTAGCGGTTGCCGCATTTCTTAATTATGAGATTTGGCAAATGGATGTCAAAACCGCCTTCTTGAATGGGATTCTAGATGAGGAAGTGCACATGACACAACCTGAAGGTTTTGTGGATCCATCAAACCCTAAGAAGGTATGCAAACTTAAGAGATCCATCTATGGTCTTAAATAAGCATCCAGGAGTTGGAACCATCGTTTCGATCATGTAATTAAACAAAATGGTTTCACTCGAAGTGTCGAGGAACCATGTTTATACATGAAGTTTAGTGTGAGTAAGGTAACGTTTCTAGTCCTGTATGTAGATGACATACTACTCATTGGGAATGATATAGCAATGCTCACTTCTGTGAAGAAGTAACAGAAGTGGCTAGGGATTCATTTCTAAAAGAAAGATTTAGGAGAGGCCCAGCGCATCTTAGGTATCCGGATCTATAGGGATGGATCTAGAACGATACTAGCATTAAGTCAAGAAACTTATATTGATAAAGTTCTTGATCGATTCAACATGAAAGACTCTAAGAGAGGCTTTCTTCCTATGGGTAGTGGGATCACTTTAAGCAAGTCAGAGTGCCCTACCAAACCCGAGGATATTGAACGCATGAAATTGATCCCTTACGCATCCGATGTTGGATCAATCATGTATGATATGATGTGCACTCATCCCGATGTTGCATATGCTTTGAGCATGACAAGTCGTTACCAAGCAAACCCAGGTGAGAGTACTTGAGAAGGACCAAGAATTCGTTCTTAGTGTTTGGAGGTGAGATTGAGTTGCGTGTAAAGGGTTACACGTACGCCAGTTTCCAGACAGATAGAGATGATATGAAATCCCAATCCGGCTATGTTTATATGATGAATGGAGGAGATGTTTGCTGGAAGAGTTTCAAGCAAAGCGTTATAGCGGATTCTACAACAGAAGCAGAGTACCTTGGAGCATCTGAAGCTGCAAAGGAAGTTGTGTGGATTCAGCAATTTGTGGAAGGACTAGCTGTAGTCCATACTGCCAAAGATCTTATCACGATTTATTGTGATAACAGTGGAGCTATCTTTCAAGCTAAAGAGCCCAGTCTAGTAATAAGTCTAGACAAGTACTTAGGAAATATCATGTAATTAGAGATTACGTGGATAGAAAGGAAATTGACATTTGTAAGGTTGGGACAGATGATAATATTGTTGATCCTTTAACCAAGCCTTTATCAAAGGCTAAGCATGGTGGTCATATCGTTACAATGGGATTAAGATGAGTACCAGAATTCTTTAGATTATGTAATATGTAATAATTGAATGTTGTATTAATTATTTCATATATGATAATTGCATTCATTGTTCGAGTTTTATTATAAACTCTTTTATTTAGTTTGACTAAATTTAATACTTTGTTTATCCGAATAGATTGTAAGACAATGTTGGACCTTATTCAAGTGAATAGGACAAACTTAGTATTTTGTCCCTAGTCACTCAATGAGGTGACGTCTCGAAGTGACTAGATTGTAAGTCGATCGATGGTTGGTTCAGCACCATGGGGTCATGGAGATGACTAGTCGATTACATAGACAGGCTGTATGACACTCTATTGGACAGTGACCTTTGTAGAGACCCTTAAATCAATTAATTGATGCCTGGTCGTGGCAAGGTCTTCCATCTTATTCCTATGAGTCGATTCTTTTGACTGGCGACCGTCTATTTGAGTCGGTGCAATTTTCGATTGGCTTTTTGTTGGTGTTCTAGGACGTGCCATGAAAGGAGGCCGATGGACATCTTCTGGGTCATTGTGATCTGTATCATACAGAGTAGATGAGTCAACATCAATTTTCCACCCACATTGGGTACGAACATCGTCAGGCCACTCGAGGAGTAGTTGCTGTATATGCGTGGCCACGCTCGGAAAGGGATCTATGGTAGATTTTCTGGTCAAACAGTTACTCTCCATATAGAGAAAACCACTCTAGATATAATCAATCGCAAGTGCGACCTGAAAGACACCTTGCGTTGAGTGGGAGATATGATAAACAGACAAGAGAATTGGTGACGCACACTTGTGTCAGACAAGTGAGAGATTGTTGGAGTAGGTGTCCTCCGCAATAGTGCGCCACATAATAAATCTCATTAAGGAATATAATTGGGATATTTATTGACTATATATAATATATATATATATATATATATATATATATATAATTAGTCAGTTGATTAACGTAAATCAATAACGGTTGGCTGACTAGAGTTTGACGTTATTGTCGTATGACGGCGGTGATCAACTGATCCCTTTCGGTCACACCTATAGGATAATAACCCAAATAGTAACTAATTATTTGTATATGATACAGTTGATTAGTCCATTACATACATTTGATATGTACGAGAGTTAATTAGTAGAAATTGAGTTAAGAACTCAAATTTAATTAAGTTTATTTTTCAATTATGCAATAATTGACTAATAAATTTATATCTTATTTTAATAAGATTAAATAAGATTTAACTTAGTAATTAATCATTAATTTACTAAATTAGTTGAGGTTTTACATATATTTTGAGGTAGAGATAATTAGTTAATTATATTTACAAGGAGTTGTAAAATAAATTAACTAAGCATTGTGGGACCCATTATATATTGATATAATGGTAAAATATCAGTTAAATGTTAAGTACATATTATTTATTTCTTTGTGTCATATATTTTTTATATGATCAAAATAACACTTAATTATATAAGATAATTAAGCATATGATTAATAAGTATTTGTGGGACAAATATCAAATATCAAAATGGACCATAAAAGGCCACATGTGGCCGGTCATAGTAGTAGTGGAGGGTGATGATGGTTGCTCTTGTTCATGCGCACAAGTCAGCAAGTGACTATGATAGAATAGTATACCAAAATAATTTCAATCAACACTACACTCCACCACCTTGCATGAGAAAAAAAAGAACAAAATCACCCTACATTTGCATGTAAGGGGCCGGTCATGGTGCCTATAAAATGGCCAATTGTTGTTCGTTTTTCTTCTTAATTCATTTTTGCTTATTTCTCCTACATCTCTCTAAAAACTCATCTTCTCACTAAACTCTCATAATACTAATATTTACTAAGTATTACTAGTGTAGTAATATATATACTAATATTAGTTGTATTTTATCTATCTTATTATTTAGTTAATAATAAGATTAGATTAATCGGTATCATCTTGGTGCAACTTAAAGGAGGTCTTCTACTGGAGATTGTTCTAGGATCATCCTTGATTATAGCTCAAGATCAATAAGAAGGAGTTCTTATTGTGCCCATTTATTTCCATTTTAATGTGCGGAAATTTCTTCTTTTATATAATGTCTTTATATTTGCATGCATGTTACATAGATCATTAAACACTAAATTAACAAGTAATTTAGTAACTAATTAGAGGAGTCTAATTAAGGTATATGGACTTTCACAGCAATGGCTACAACTGTAATGGCGGAAACTATTAGCGTCCGAACAAACAATGTGAATCAAGGTTTGGTATCAAAGTCGATAGCACCAGCTAGTACAGTGCAAGGTGGAGACCAGAAGAAAAATGGTAAACTGTTCATGATGGACTAGCAGGCAATTGAGGATAACGCACAAGTGGTGACTTGTACTTTTCTCATAAACAACATGTCGTCGTTTGTTTTGTTTGATTCGGGAGCGACCCATTCGTTTGTGTCTAAGAGTCATGTTTTAATGATGGGTTATGGGGAGAGTGAGTATGTAAGGGATGAGGTATTCATACCGTCAGAGGGAGTCTGTATCTTGTGGTAAATTATTCAGGGGAGTGTCTATGAATGTTGGAGAGGTGGATTTTTCTGTAAGTTTGTTTGAGTTTCCATTGGACAGGTTTGAGATCATAGTCGAGATGGGTTGGTTGGGAAAGTATAAGGCAAGCATCGATTGCCATCAAAAGAAGGTGTCTTTGAGGGGTCCTAAGGGAGTTAGAATGTCTTACCGAGGCTTTCTAGTGAAGCTAAAGGTTAAGTTAATTGCAACGATTACCTTCAAGACCTACCTGAGGAAGGGGTGTCCCATGATTCTATGTCATGTGAGAGTACCAGATTAGAGGAGCCATCAGCAGTGGAGATATAGGTGGTAAATAAGGTTGAGAATGTCTTTCTGGATGAGATATCGGGATTACCTCCGAAGAGGGACATTGATTTCAGTGTGGAGTTGAAGCTGAAAACGGGTTCTATCTCTAAGGCCTCGTACCGTATGGACCGAAGGAACTCGAAGAATTGAAGAAATAGTTGAATGAGATGCTAGATAAAGGGTATATCAGACCAAGTATTTCACCGTGGGATGCACCAGTGTTGTTCGTGAAGAATAAGGATGGCAGCTTACGGTTGTGCATCGATAACCCTAAGTTGAACCATGTTACGGTGAAGAATAGGTACTTGTTACCTAGGGTTAACGATTTTTTTTGATCAGTTGAGTGGAGCTGGGGTGTTCTCGAAGATTGACTTGAGGTTAGGTTATCATCAGTTAAGGATCATGGGTAGTGACATTCCGAAGATAGTGTTTTGTTCGAAATACGGTCATTATGAGTATGTTGTGATGCCATTTGTGGTGACTAACGCACCAACAGTGTTCATGGTTCTTATGAATCGGATTTTTAGTCCATTCTTGGATACTTTTGTGGTGGTGTTCATCGATGATATATATTCTAGTCTATTTTAAGACTAAGGAGGAGCATGTGGAGCATTTGAGGATCGTGTTGCAAACCTTGAGGGACAATCAGGTTTATGCTAAATTGTCCAAGTGTGAGTTCTGGTTAGAGAAGGTGGCATTCTTGGGTGATATAATCTCTAAAGAAGGAGTAATGGTTTATCCAAGCAAGATTGAGGTTGTTTCTAATTGGGAGGCACCAAAGAGTGTAGCTGAGGTGAGAAGTTTCTTGGGTTTAGTTGGGTACTACAAGAGGTTAGTGATGGACTTCTCAAAAATTTGTAGACCTATAACGGTGTTGATGAGGAAGAAGAACAAGTTCCGCTTGGATGAGAACTGTGAGACGGCGTTCCAAACCTCAAATAAGCGTTTGACCACAGCTCATGTCTTAGCATTGCCAGATGGGAGTGAGAACTTTGAAGTGTATACTGATGCGTCAATGTGGTTTGGGGTGTGTGTTGATGCAGAAAAGGAAGGTGATAGCTTTTGCATCGAGGCAGTTGAAGTCGTATGAGGAGAATTATCCTAATCATGAATTGTAGTAAATCTATACCCAAAAGGAGTTGAACATGAGCTAGCGGCGATGGATGGAATTAATTGGTGACTATGACATGGATATCCTCTACCATGAGGATAAAGCGAATGTGGTGGCGGATGTGTTGAGTTAGAAGAGTGTGCATTCTTTATGCATTGTTATGTCTTTGATGAGATTGCGGGATGAGGTAGAGAAGATGGGCATTTGTGTGATTCGCAAAGGGGAAGCTTCTTGTGACCTGACGATGGAGCTAGTATTATATGATGATATCTGGGGCAAGCAGTTACTTGATCCCAAGATTCAGTTGTGGAAGAAAGGGGTAGAAGAAGGTACTACTCTTAGGTTTTCTATTCATGAAAACGAGAGTGTTCGGTTTGAGGGACGATGGTATGTACCTAATGATGTTAAGCTAAGGAAATTTATTATGAATGAGGCTCATTGTAGTCCTTATTCGGTTCATCAGGGTGGGGATAAGTTATACTAAGAATTAAAGATGACGTTTTGGTGGCCAGGGATGAAGAAAGATGTGGCAGACTTTGTGGCAAGATGTTTAACATGTCAGCGTGTTAAGGGGGAGCAGCAAAGACCGCGGGGTAAGACTCATTCTCTTGAGGTTTCAGAATGAAAATAGGAGTCGATATCTATGGCTTTTGTGGTGGGACTTCCGAGGTCGCATAAGGGTAACAATATGATTTGGGTGATCGTGGATCGATTAACCAAGTCAGCTCATTTCATTTCTATGAAGTATACGTAGAATAAGATTGAGTTAGCATCGGCTTATGGCAAGAATGGGGTGAAACTGCATGGGGTACCAAAGGATATTGTGTCAGATAGAGATGCGCGTTTTATTCTCGGTTTGGGCAAGAGATGATGGGAACGACTTTTGAAGATGAGTACATCATTTCATCGTGAGACGAATGGTCAAACTGAGGGCTTGTGTGTTATCATTTGGTGGTAGTTGGGAAGATAAGCTGTGCCTGATCGAGTTTTCTTACAACAACAGTTATCATCTAAGTATTGGGATGGCACCATTTGAGGCGTCTTATGGGAGGAGGTGTAGGAGTCCAGTGTTGGGGGGATAACTCGGAGGATGTGGTTTTAGAACCGGAGATGATTCAGGATATGATTGAACAGGATAAGTTGAGTCGCCAGAAGATGAAAGAAGCGCAGTATTGACAGAAGAGTTATGTCTATCTCCATCGCCACGTTATTGAATTTCAAGCGAGGGATAAGGTTCTTTTGAAGGTATCAGCTATGCGAGGAGTAATGAGATTTGGCAAAAGAGGCAAGTTGAGTCAGAATTTTATTTGCCCTTATGAGATCTTAGACCGCATTGGGGAGGTGTCATACCGCCTAACTTTGTCACCTACTCTTCATTTGGTGCACAACGTATTTCATGTGTCGCAGTTGCGGAAGTATATTAGTGGCACATCCCATGTTCTTGAGGCTGAGACTATTGAGCTGGATGAGGCACTCACTTATGTTGAGGTTCCAAAGGAGATACTAGATCGGAAGGTGCGCAAGCCAAGGAATGAGGAGATAACTGTACTCAAAGTGTTATGGTCTAACCATAATGTGGAGGAAACAACTTGGGAGACTGAAGATGCTATGAAGAAGCGGTACCCGCATCTTTGTGAGCAGGTATGTTTGGTTACAGGGACGTAACCTTGTTCTTTAGGGGTGGTAGGTCTTGTGTCGTTATGGTTGGAATGGTGAATTGTAAACTTCGGGGACGAAGATCGTTCTTAAGGAGGGAAGACTGTAATACTCTGTATTCCGAGTGGTGTCCTGACTCGGCCGAGTATGTCGAGTCTCTTACTTAGGCACCCTTCTGCCTAAGTGGTACTCGATCGAGTATGGTGAGCTAGGTAGCACGGACACTTCTCCTTACCTGTCGTCCAGTGTCCGACACACAGACACTTATAAGTAAGGAATAGGAGGTCTAAAGACTAAAAGAGATTGATTAGAAGATGGTTTGGGTGGTAAATGAGAATGAATTATAGTCAAAGTAAAATTCTACCTTCAATTATTTACATTTAATATCAAATACTATTACAAAAAATAAAATCGTACGTTATTTATAACTAAAAAATATATATTTTATTAAATTAAAATAATGAGTCACATGTCTTAAATTTCACGAGATGTCGTATCACGTGTTCGTGTCGTGTCCGTGTCCATTTTGGTGCTACCTAGAATAGTGAATACTCGACCGAGTGCGATATACTCAGCCGAGTGTTTCGTGAACTCGACCGAGTGTACCGGTCTGACGGGTTTTCTCGATCAGTTTTGGAATAGAATGATTAAGGGGTTATACAAGGATTTCGTCAGTATTCACTTCTAATAAAACCTTAAAATACTCTTAACCTCTCCCTAATCACTCCTTAATCATCCTAATTCGTCACTAAGCCTAGCCATTGATTGTTCGTCAGAGTCATTTCTTAGCTTCGATCTCATGGTAAGTGTTCCTATTCTTGTTTCAATTAGTATTGTTGGGTAGTGTCGCGAAACCCTAATCTGTTTTGGGATGGGAATTGGATTTTTATTGAATTAGATTATTATTTGTTGTTAGAAGAAGGATTCGCAGAGGAAGATATCTAGTTGTGATTGCGTTGTTGCAAAATTTGCCTTGAGGTAAGGTTTCTCTACTCAGTACCTTCGTATGTTGATTAATGTGATATGGTTGATGATTGTTCTTAATGATATTGTGACCTTGATTATTAATGTGATATGGTTGATGATTGTTATTAATGATATTGTGACTTTGGATTTGAATTTTGAGATTTGGATTGTAACTCACCAAACTTTGGATTTTATAATAATTGTTTCCTCCATTGAAGTTTTGATGAATTACCTTGGGAAACCTATTTGGTAACATCCTCGTTTATCTTGGCCGGGAAAATGGGAGTGTTACAGAAGAGGCGGAAAAAGTCGATAAGGTTAGTTGAAGAGGAGAAAGAACTGTGCATAGGTAAGTGATAATACAAGAAGCGAAAAATAGGGTGAGAATTTAGTGAAACATTCATGTGAACGATAAAGGCAGTTGATCAAGCGAGAGCGAAGGTATGAGTGAAGATGAGAGGAGTGGGAAATGAGATCGTGGTTAGGACAAGGAAGGAATAGAACACATGGATGATATGCGGAAGAAGAGTCGAAGTTGTTGAAGTGAGAGAAAGGGGAAGGTGTAATGGTGATGGGCAATAGTCCATAATAGACTGATTAGGCCGAAAAATAAAAAATAAACTTATTAGGTTAAACATTGTTTTCCGTTAAGTGAGAGACGAAGATGTAATGGTAATGATGTCTTTCGAAAAAACAAATTAATTATAATTGTTTTGCGATTAAAATAAAACACTAGATACCTTTTTTTTCAAATAGCTTAAGTGCCTATCAATCATCAATAAATTTGGTGGTGATAAGTCTTAATTTCAACTGTAAACACTAATCTTAATTACATTATATGCACACAAAAAAACAAGTTATCGACCCCTCATTGTTAGAGTTTTATGTCATCTCATTATGAGAGATTTGGACCCCACCAATTGATAGGTTTCTTTTCTTAATTAAAAAAAGTTAATTTTTATGTCATCATACTGAAGAACGTGAAAGCTCATTATTATAATGGCTCGTTATATGGTAATACGAATGTTGTTGGATCATCAATTACAATCTATTAGGTTCGATAAAATCGATTCTCTTCGAAACCTTGCATGATTCGAAGACCTCCTCGTGAAAGGCTATATAATGAAACAACGGTGTAGCAGATGATGTGAAGAAGCGGAGCAAATCAATTTTAAAAATCTTTATGTTAATTAGAACTTTTTTTCTTTTCTTTTTATGAACTAGGATGCATCCCGTGCTAGAGCATTGTATTTTTTAGATATTATAATATACCGACATCCTAAATTAATTTTATTACAAAAAATAAATTTTACGAATGTTATAATCTGCGAAGAAAGTTTACTACCATCTAAAGACACTTTAAATTAAATTTTTTTTTTGTCTTAACATATTAGTACTATTAAAAAGATAATGCATTTATGACATTAATAACTAAGTTAGATGTAAAATGTAATTCAAACTCTATTTTACCTTATAAAGAAATCAAGTAAATAAAAACAGTATTTACAACACATATCTAAAAGAACGATTTACGAAGTATTAAAATTTTGTTTTATTTTTTAATTATAAAAAAAAAAGTTTTAAAGATTATAAAACATTCAAACTGATAAGTAACCACACATTAACCGGGTGAGCGATAAATTTTTTAACAAATACTTTAATGGATATGGAGTTAAAAGTTACACATATATTGTGGGTTAGTTGTAGTTATTGTTTTGACTAATTAGATAGAAAAAGGTGGATTACATGCAGTAACAATATAAAAAAAAAAGGCCCAATAGAGAAGAGGGCTCTTTAGGTGGGAAAATCAAAAGACGTTTTATTCTCTTAGTAAAAAGGGGATTTACATCCGTCAAATTTAACATATTCTCTATAGATCGTTAACTTTTTATTAATAAAATGATTCATTCGCACAAAAAACTATCTCAACCCAAAGTTATAAAGATGTAAATCATAGTAATAATAATACTCATAAAGTCATAACTTTAATTATTTTCAGCAACATCACAAATTCTCATTGAATACGGGCAATATCCATCAAAAGTTGAAGACGAATAGTGTTCTTTTCACAATATTCAAGTATGAAGGGTAAGTGGAGGGTAAACAAAGCCTCCACTTGCTCTCCCACTTGCATATTGCGACAGGACACTACCCGTCTTTAATTTACGACATATAATGTCCGTTTTCGATGAGACGGGCGGCAATAACATATTACCTTGTGACTAGGGATGGCAACGGGTCGGGTCCGGGTCGGGTCCGGGTCCGTACCTTGGACCCATACCCGACCCATACCCTAAAGGGTCCAAAATAATTGGACCCATACCCATACCCAACGGGTCCGGGTCCGGGTCGAGTCTACCCGCGGGTCTAGTTGAGAAAGCACTTGTGAAATTGACAATTTGAACTCCTTACCACACTTGTGAAATTGATGAGAGAAAGCACTTGTGAAATTGATGAAATCATAGCAACAAATGAGAAACAAACCCGTCGACGAACAACAAATCAGTTTAGAGTCATTAAGTAGAAAGTATAAAAGTAATTGAAGGATTAAAAAAAGAAACAAAAATCGTAAAGTATCAGTTACTTTGATACTTTCTAATACTCTAAACTGATGTATACTTGCTGCTGTATACTTGCTGCTGTAATTAGTAGTTAATTAGTGTGTATTAATTTGTTTAATTTGATCAAATTAAACAAATTAAACAAAATCCGTAATTAGTATTATTCCAAAAAAGAAAGTATCAAAGTAATTGATGTAGTATACTTGCTGCTGTTGCTGCTACTTTTGCGTCGTCCGTCGTCCATCGGCGGCGGCCGTCGTCAGGTTAGATTAGAGGTAGGTGAGTAGTTGGGGATTTAGGGTTAGAGTTGTGTAGTTGTGTTTGTGTGTTTGTGTATTTGTGAATTGTGTGGTTGATGGCTGCGTTTGTTTGATAGAATTAGGTTTTTTTTTTTTTTTAAATTATACGGGTCTAAGGGTCGGGTCCGGGTCCTACAAAACAAACCCGAACCCGGACCCGAAAATATTATCCAAGACCCATACCCGACCCTTACCCGTTCGGGTCTTGAAAATTAAGACCCATACCCGATCCATTAGGGTCCGACCCGGCGGATTTGGGTCGGGTCTTGGACCAACTGCCATCCCTACTTGTGACTCATATTAGTCCAAAGAAAAAAGTAATAACGGTTCCTTGACCCTTAGTCCCTTACTTAAATTAAAGCGGCCTTCTTATGTACGGAGTAATATAACTTCATAATCGACCTTGGCTTAAATTAATCCAATATATATTCATCATTAATCACCTTCTTCAATATAACCCTCAAATTAAAGTTTCCTTCTTCAATCATTATCTACAACTAATTTGGGGAAAAACAATTAGTTAATGGGGCACGCACATGAAGCAGTTGAGGTGGCGAAGACGGTGTTAGAGGTAGCAGAACTTGCTTGGTCCGCCGCCGAACACCTTCATCACCACCAACTTAAGAACCCTGATTCCCAATTTTCCGCCGAAGAACAAAATTACGCTCTTTCTGGCGAAGAATTGAACGATCTACGAAACGAGAATAAGCGATTGACTGAATTGTTGGAGCAGAATTTGAAGCTTCTTCAGAATTTATCATCGTCTCCTTGTTTACTCAATGATTGTCCTCCCGATGTAAGTTTGATTAATTGATGTTCGTGTTATGGTTTTGAATGAATTAGGCTGTGTGTTAGTGTGTGATTTTGATAAAGTTAGAGTCTTTGATTGTGAATTTTGATGTATCTAGTGAGCTGAATTCATTTATGTTAATATTTGGTATGTCCCATTTGATTGTGTACGTTTTCGAAATATATGAGGGTATTTTGGTAATCGATGAGGTATCTGTTAACTGAAAAGAAACACAAATTCTCATTTGTGATGGACATATTCGTCACAAGTTTGTGACGGATCAAATATCACCCACGTGGGCAGGAAAAGACAAGCCATTTGTAACTCCCTAGACTTGTCTTATCTACCCAAGTGGGAAATACTTGACCCGATAGAAGCTTGTTACGGATATATCAGTCACAAGAGACTTAGTGGAAAAGAAATTGAGGAGCGATGCGGCTTGTTGCTTCATTTAGATTTTTCACTGTATCTACTCTCTGAGAAATTGGTTTTTATTACGATCGAAGTTAATATGTTAGTTAATGTTTTAGCAAATTTAGGAAATGCGGTTAATAAAGTTTGGGTCTTGAGGTGTAGTTGGTTTGAGCTGATTTTATGTTATATTGTTTACTGTTGATGCAGCTGCATGAGCGTATTGTAGCGGCTGTAGATTCTAAAAAATTCTTGACACGACTTCATTCTCTGCGTGATGGTTCTGACAATGGAAACGCAAATGAGTTTCCTTTCAAGGAGCCAACTGGTGTGTTTTCTTCGTGCTTTGAGAGTTTTGAGTTTCTGATAAATTCATAAGGATAACGCTGTCACTGACTAAGGTCACCCTTACGGCTCACTTAGATTGGGTATAATTGTTACGTGGTAGTGAGGTTTATACGAAGAACAATATGAGAAAGGTGATGGTGGTAAAGGGAAGATGTAGTAGGGCAGTAGGGGAACTATTATCCTCACACGGGGGTAATGCATTATCCTTAGGGGAGGTGCTGGGCTGGGTAACTCTTACCCGATTTATGGTTATGCTGTTGTCTTTTCTTCGTCTCCTTCCTCTATCCACTACCTCGTACTTTCCTTTTGTTTTTCCCTTCATTACCCAGTAACAACTAACAACTGCTCTCACTCCAGCTCTGTTTATATGGGTTATTGTTGTTTGGCAGGGGATGACCTGGAGGCTGCTGAAGTTCTAGTCAATGTTGACAAAGAAGAGCCTAGTTGGTGGGTGTGGGTCACTGATGCTATGGTTCCCGGAACCAAAGAAGAACGCAGTGGGATAGATGATGAAAGTTATGTTGTAGTTTGTGAGGAGCATATAGTGGATGGGGTCGCCAATTTCCTTGCGAGATGTATTGTGTCAAATCCTAAACTACAGGTTTGCCTTGGCGAGTTGGCTCCTTACCTTGCATTTCCAATTCCATTGTTCACGTTGGTACTTGTTTTTTTTCTTTCCTAATATTAGATCTTTGTGTCTACTTGCAGAAAATGGCGCCTGAGCAGCTCCAGAAAAGTGAGTTTTTCCTTTTTGTAAACTTTAAATATAGTCATTTCCTATAGTGGCTCTTCTTTCAAAGATTGTGTACCATAGTACCATGCTTATGATATCTGTGGAAGTGGAGATATTCAAAAGACTTTCTATTGAACTCTGAAGTCATCAGATTGAACAGCTCCACGTTTGCTCGAAGGGATAATGACATTTGACTATACTCATTGCAGCTTTAACAAAATCATTGGGCGGGTTTAATAAGGTTGAGAAAATGCTGACTATTTGGCATGCTGGGAAGATGTTTTGCGCCCTTTCTACCTGGGGACTTGCTCTGGCCGGGTAAATTGACACTTAAAACTCCTCATTTACATTTGGTTTTGCTTTAAATCAACTGAGTTTATTATACTCGATTCATTGTTCTCAACTAAGTATTATATTTTCCATTGTGTCAATAGCATATATCTTATGGGAAAGCCATTGATTTTCGTGTGCTTGGTAGACTGTTGAATATTTTGTTTCAAATAGTTTACTCTTTTACCTTTTTGTTCTCTAAAGCTTAAACTTCCAGCTTTGATGATTAGTTTTACGGTGTAGAATTATCATGCACAACCTGATTGCATTATTGATGTCGTCCTATTTGACTATAAGACGTACATAGTACTCCGTATTTCATAATGAAATATTATTATTTCCTTTACTTGAGAATTTACATGTAGAGGTACCAATGAGTACTTCGCTGGGATATATTGAGAGTTCACTTCTGTATATTACGTACTAAATATAGATAGATAGGGGTCAATCATTTTGGGATGGACCAGGAGGAAATAGGGACGACGTAAAAAAGATGGAGAGAGACAGAGTAGCTTCTAGCATTGAAGTCACAAAACTACATTGTTATAGCCAGTTATGTCTATTTTTCACGTATGTTGTGCAGGTTGTACCAAAGCCGTACAGTGCTGAAACTTGCTGCCCATGGTGTTCACACGACTAGTAAACTCGTTCTTAAGGCTTTATGAAGACCACTGATATGTACTAACATAAAGGACGCAGCTGGTATTCTTTTCATCTGGTCATAACAGACATTCTGGTATCTGTAAATGTATATAGCTGTAAATAACATTCACTTGATTCTGTGGTTTCTGTGTTCGCCCTGTTCGGAACATGTTGCACCGTATTCACTTTCTATTATCAGTCCTATTTTCCATGTAATGTACAGAATATTTCAGTTGGTCCAAACTGTATTTTCGGACTTGAGATCTACCCTTGGAATGTGTGCTGAAATTCGATCAAATTCCCAAACTCCTGCATTTTGTTTTAGTGCTACTGGTGACTTCTATTTTTATGTTAATGTGGCCAATACCTCCTGTTATCGTACTGATGATATTGGTAATATAGGGATGGAATATTGGAGTAAACATCTTACATCGAATGCCGTGAGTTTGTGACTACAGGCCTACTGCTTTTTGATGGCTCAGTTGAGTTTTTTCCCCCTACTTGTTAGTCTTAGGTACGAATGTAAGATCCTTATACAATACTATCGTCTTTATTTTCTTCTCGCAACTCAAATGATGTGTGGGGGAAATTTGAAAAGTAGGAAGAAAATAGAGAAAGCATTTTTTAGACGAGGTTTATAACATAGAATGAGGGCGTTTTATGTCATGCGTTAAGACTTTTCCTATTTAATTTAATGGGTTAAGACTCTCCATGACATGCGTCATCAAGTAGCAGGTGATTGTAACGAACGAAAAGTAGCATCTGAAATTCTGTTATATCGGTCTTCCAAATTTTAAAATCATTCCGTTCTCAACTACTCCAAGTTGATAGTAGAACAAACATAGCAGCGTCAACTCCGTGACTCGATCAAATACCTTCATACAAATGAGTATACATGGTGAGATCGTCACAATCTGGAGATGAATGGACGTTCAGAGGCAGCTATGGAAATCAATATTTTCCGAGCCTTTCCAAAAACAGTCGAAAACTTTGGTTCCATAAACCATACGCACATTATGCCTTCCGTGAGCAAGACTCATCTATTTTCGACCTCAACGGTAAGTGGAAATGGAGACGACGGCAACTGAGTTGTCATTCTTCGCTATGGGACTGTGCAATGTTTCACATAAATCTGTGGCTGTCATTCCCAGTGCTTTATCCACTTCATTGCCACCCCAATTATCTTTACCCAATGCTTGATACAACCTCCTAATGAAACCGTCACTTCTCCTCTCACAGTGTCCAAAAAATCTAGCCACGGCTTTCGGGTCCTTATCCTCCCAGCATTTATCACTAAAGTTTCTTGATCTCACTTCCGGGGTGGAACCATCCAAACCTTGTTGATTGCTGATGTACTCCACCAACCCGTTCATCAATGTTTCCGGTGCTAGGTTCCGCTTATCGTATAGCAACACTTCTGCCATGCCTCTTTGGATAGCCTTCCTAAATCTATACTTAAAATCAGCAGGTTCCATGATCAAAGAACTTACTAAGATCACATACCTCTTCTTTTGCTCAGACGTTTTGGTAACTACCAAATAATCATTGGTCAAGTTGTGTCCTGCAAGCCGGACGTCAACCTGATCAATAACCTTCTCAGGCGTACTACTAGTATCAGAGTACAACATTGTAGTAACACAAGTGGTTGCGGCTTGAACTAACCGGGTCGCTTCATCATTAGAGACAAAGAACAAAGAAAACTTATGGCCTAAAGGCGTACCCTTCATGTCGTTAATGACTTTGATTTCAAACCCCTTGGAAGCTTCATTGTTAGCCCATACTGAAATGAGCCCTATAGAAATGACTAGGAGTACCCGCTGAATGATACATGAGGTCGGGGTTGACCACAATATCTTATCGTCTAAGGTAGTGGCGGTGATGGTTGAGCCTGAAATGGCGTTTGCTGTGGAGAGGAGGGGGCGGCTAAGGTGGTGCTCTTCCATAACCACCAGTGAAAGACTTTTTAAGATTTAAGGAGAAAACAAAGCCAGGAGAATGATGCAGGATTGCAGATGTATCAAGTGTCAGGACCAAATCAAATAATTGGGGTTGCTGTGTGGTTAACTGATTATAATGTGTGCCACATTTGGCTCCAGTTAGTCGCATGGTCTATCTTTTCAGTAAAATGATTGGTCTGATAATTTCCATGTTGTCTTCATTCCCGACTTTTAACAATCCGTCCCACCTGCAATATAAACGGATATCGGGTGTTTAGTAAACATTATATTAAGGAGCAAGATCTCATATGGAGTATAATATTAAGATATGATTTAATAAATATTAGGATAGAATATTAATAAGATATTTGGTATTATTTGGTATCCTAATTTAGGTAGATTGCTCTACTATAAATATGGGTACATATTATGTATTCAGCAGACAACAACACAATATTATTATCGATAAGAATTACTCTATTATGAAATCTATCATGGTATCAGAGCCTCTTTCTTGAGAACTCTAAATATTGCTTTTGCTTTCTTGCCGGTGAGCAAAATCTATGGCGTTCACCGGCGGGATTTTCTCTATTGATTAATAACTATCTACTTACGTAATATTATTTTAAAAAAAAAAAATTATGGTGAATGTGGCCATGAGGAGATTCACAGCATAATCAATTTGCTAGTAGTGTGCCAAGTATAACTTGGCAAAGTAAGGTATGCAGATGAAGCGTGTAATTTAGTGGGATTATTGTATGTAATTCCATAAGAAATAAGAAACTAAAAGGCGGGTTACAAGCTACTGCGTTGGTAGCGTGCTCCGGCTCTCCTCGTGTCGTGAGACGAGGCGTATTGTTTATCTATTTGTCGTAAGACAATAGTATTATCTATATAAATGGGTAGGTGGTTACCCGCACTTATCTTGGCTGGCGAGTCGATTACGCATTATTTATATGAGTGGGTAGGTTGTTACCCCTCCGTATGTACTTGCGAGTTACGCACGTATTGAATTGAGTGGGTAGGTTGTTACCCCTCCGTATATACTGGCGAGTTACGCACTTATCTTGACTGACGAGTTAATTACGCATTATACTGGCGAGTTACGCACGTATCGTGGCCGGCAGGTCGTATACGCAATGATGAAGAAGAAGATTATGAAGACAAGGAAAAGTCGACATTTTTTTTTTCTCTTATTAATTATTGTATTTTCAAACTCATGGAAATTTAGTCAAATTACCATAAGTTTGAAGGAGGGTATTAAGGAATAAGATCTCATATGGAGTCATATGAGATAATATTAAGATATGATTTAATAAATATTAGGATAGAATATTAATAAGATATTTGGTATTATTTGGTATCCTAGCTTAGGTAGATTGCTCTACTATAAATATGGGTACATATTATGTATTCAGCACACAACAACACAATATTATTATCGATAAGAATTACTCTATTATGAAATCTATCACACTAGATTGATGAAATTTTAATATATTGGGGAAATTTAGTATGTTTGAGTCGTCAATATGTTGTTTTGGGTATGGTATATAACATAATGAAAGAGTAGATTGAGCTTCACTTTATTGTTTTACAATATGGTGCTCTCCATAATATATTCACTTTAGTAGATTGTAGTAAAATGTATATGTCAACTATTTCCACATAGTTATAATAATTTATTAACCCAAATCAACTAATTACCAAACACTTAAACTAAATCTGCTAAATGAAATATACAAGTCAAACCTATTAACACAATATGTCATTTATAATCTGCTTGATCAATTTGTTTCTGCTAATATAGTCACCTGTTGAATACCAATCAGGGCAGTAGACTAAAAATGATGAGAGCGCTTGAAGAAAGACAACGAATTGCTAGTAGTTATTTAACCGCTCCCCACCAAAACAATAGTTGCAAGGCAAATAACTGGTTGAGGACACCTATATAAGGAAGCACTCTTCATGCAACTTACTCAATCTTTAAATCTTATCAGATATTAGTTTAGTGGAGATTAGCGTAGGGAAGACAACCTACCTCTTAGTTGTAATTTTTCAACCATAAGTACTTTTGTAAAGACTCTGTTGGTGTTTGTGTAATTAGGCCTGATCGCACGTTGATGCTTCCGTTGATGAATTAGTCTTTCAAGAAGATGTTACTAGTAGTTGGACACTACTATCAATAATTGAAGTAGAAGATGATAACGAAATTGTGGAGGAAGAAGAAGAAAAGCAAGTAGAGGAGGAGGAGGAGGAGGAGAAGAAGATAATGATGATGATTTTATAGATTCTTTTTTCAAGTGATGATGAATAGGATTTGTACTTTTTATGCAAGACTGCATTTATTTTAGAAGAAGTTGTAGATGTCGTATGGCTTAATAACAATGAAATCACCTTATTCTTATTATTCATCAATTGCGTTTTTTTATAAACTTTATTTCTAACTTTATTGTTTTTTAACAGCGAAGAGTTATCTTCGACCCTGCAATATGGACAAGGTTAAGAAGGCTTGTGAACCTACCATGAAGATCCGCTTATGGCAAATCATTCACCGAGCTTACCAGCAAGATGAGGAGAAGAAGCCGAAGTGAATTTATTTGGACTTGTTTAGAAAGCGGAAGAATAGGCTTGTCGACAAACCTAAGTACAAAGAGAGATCCGAAAAGTTTTTGGCTAACCGTAAGCTGGTAGGTGAAGATAACGGGAAGACGTTGACGACTCACATAATGGGCGGAAGAAACACCCTGTAAATTATGGATAAATGGTAAATCTCCTCTTTCGCTCTTTTTTTCACTTCTTGTTTTGGTTATTTTTGAGCTAATAGTTATATTTAACAAGTATCTAAATTGTAGGCCATGAAAGATGGTGTTAATGTCCCATCCACTGTGAAGCTCTTGGAGAAGACAAAGAAGCATGGTGTACGGAAATGGTTATAAAAAAACGGTTGCCTCTTTGTTAGTTAAACATTATTTAATTAATTAAATGATGTAGAATTTTGTTGATTTTAAGAGAGAATTTAGAGTTTTAAGTTTGGAGCGGAATTAATGTAATTTAGGATAGTATTTCGTGGGAATTGAACAAAAAAATATAAGGGATAGATTCGTGTTTTCACTCTAGCCTCGCAGGGTCGATCTCCAACACTTGATTCAGCCTCGTAAGGTTGAGTTGTAATTAAACTCGCAAGTTTAATTAAAGACAGTTCACAAGTCAAAAAAAATATTATTGATGTCATTAACGTGTGTCATAGGCACCATAATTTGGTCCTACTGATACTACTACGAGATCTAAGCTAGCTTGAGCAATAAGCTATAATAAACAAATAATAAACTTTCTTTCCTAAACTAACTAAGAAACTTATTTAACTATTAATTAAACTAACAACCAGATCTAAGATAAACTAATAATATTATGATTAGTAAATAACAAAGTTTTCTAACTTTATTAGAAAATAGTAAAATACCCTAAATAACTAATCCTACACGACTTAGAAAAACCGTATTTCTAGCCCGATCGAGGAAAACGTCCCTCATTGCACATATATAGAAAACTCAAAACATTACTTGCCCGAGCTGGTAAGCCCACCGTGAGCTTGTAAGTCTTGTTAAATTGAAAATCTGAGTATGTATTATCCTCATCCAAGATTGGTAGCAGATTAGGACCACCATTAGACATATTCAGAAATTCTCACGATAAGATGATCAATCATGTCCTCTTCAACCTTGTTTCTGACAAGCATATCTTTTCCATGAACATCATCTAGAAACTTAATCTTTTATTCTGTAATCGAACCAACTTGGAGATATAAATGCGAACCACCGCTTCTTCTTTGGCATCATCACTCAACGGTTCAATAATATGCACCTTATCTTCATCATCTACTTCTGATGTCTTTGGGGACAAAGTATGGAGTCAGATCACTTAGTTCTTGAACCGTAAGAGCTCGTGTCTGAGGACATTCGATATCTATATGTCCATACTCTTGACACTTAAAGCATCTTCTTATTAAACGAACATCCTTAGTTTTTGCAGCTACTCCTTTCTCTTTGTCCCTATGATCCTCTTTTCTTAATTCACTTGGATTCATGGTAGGATTAGTATTCTTGTAAACAAAGTTTGCTTCGTCAACCCAATCATGGCTTCTTCAGATCTTCTTGCCTTTGTCATGTTTCTCAAATTTGAGTACAAGTCGACACACATCATCGAAACCATCATAGCTTTGGACCTCCACTCGTTGAGTTAGATTTGGATTGAGGCCACGAATGAAACGTGTTGTCATCAACTCTTTTTTTATCCTCTAAATCACAAACAATGCTCAATTTCTCAAACTCTTTCACATGGTCTAACACACTCGAGCTTTCTTGCGCTAAACATGTTAGCTTTAGGTAATTGTTTTGCTCGTAGTCCCTAGGAAGTAATCTCTTCGTGAGATGCTTCTTAAGCTTCTCCCATGTACCGATTTTAGGCTTCATGTCCTTCTTTCGTTGCCTCTTCAGATTAACAAAGATGCATACTTGGTTAATTTTAAGGTAGCAACCTTAAATTGTTTGTGTTCACCATAGTCTTTGTACTCAAAGATCGTCTCCTTGCTTGACGAATCCAGTCCAGGAAATTTTCAGCATCTAGATCCTTATTAAACTCGGGCATGTCGAGTTTAAGGCCTCCATCATCGTCGTTCTTGGTTTTCTCTTTCCCTTGCATGGACCGTTCTTCTTCCTCGGATTCATCTTGGTTGTCCGAGTCATTCTCGTTCAGCTTCTTATTCTGTTTCTAAGCGAAAGTCGTGGCTATGTTTGTAACACCCGCAAATGTACCCTATTTTTATAGTAAAAATATTATACGAATACTTTTCAGCGAATTTTAGTTTTAGTCTAGAATTAAATTTCCCGTGTCTAATTTAGAAATCCGAGTTCGTTTTCGGACTTTACTCGAAATTCCGAGTAAGTTACGTCTTAAGACGTTATGGGCTTTTTCCATGACTTTTTCCACTTACTCCTTCATATACTCCCTCAAAACCCTAACACCCTCACATTCAACATTCTTCTTCCTCACCAAGTAAACCCCAAATCCCTAGCCTCCATATTTGATCGATCTTAGAATCGTCACTCCGCCTACATTTCTCGCTCAAATTCATTAAAGTTCGTCTTATTCTTTCCCTCTCATCTTCCTCTATCCGTATTGGTAATAAAATTACCGTCTTTCTCGCTTTTCAATTTATCCGTCTTTCTCAAAGGTGGATTATATTCATCTTTTATTATCTAATTGTAGGTGGTGACCTACAAGACCCCGACAAAGACTACTTCTTGATAGAAGAGGACATCGACGCGGATTGAAGACGCGAAAAGGTAACGGTGAAGGGTTACTCGATATCATTTACGTGTTTTATGTGTTTTCTATGTTAGAAATCGTATTTAGAATAAGGTTAGTAATCATAGGAATTGTGTTGTTGATAATGGTTGTTGTTAGTTGATAATTGATATGAAAATTGATGGTTTGTGATGATAAATGATGATTGTTGTATGTTGAACCTTAGTGAAAATTGGGATTTTCGTGTATAAAGGAATGCGTGCCTGAGACCAGGACGCTGGCAGCGTCGTGTGAGCGCTGGAAGCGTTTCATGCTGCCGGTTTTTCCCCTTGGTTGAGCGCCTTGACTTTCGTTGACCCTTTGAATTCTAGTCCCGCCTTGACTTTCCTTGGCCCTTTGGACTTGGTCTTCTTGCATTGATGATTTGTTTGTAGCCCACTCTAGATGTCGGGTTTGGGTCTCGGGTTTTGGGTTTGACTTTGACTTTGTTGACTTCCGGGTTTGACTCTAAAAGTTGACTTTAAATATTGATGTTTCGAATATATGATAATCCCTTCGCTTGTATCGCATGTTTTGTGACGGTTTTTCATATGTCCCACTTTGAGTCGGTTTTACAAATGTTACGGTTTGAGCACTAATTTCCTATGTGCTTTGTACTCTCATTTCCTTGGCTATCTCCACGTTCGTAAGGCTGAAATGTCGGAACGGGGAGTGTATCCTTACTGCTTGATTGCATGTGTTAGTGGGCATATGACGACGTTGTTGGGAGGCGAATGCTTTGCGTTGATCGACCCGGCCGTCAAATGTTGTATACTTGCGAGGTGGTGTCATTGCATGTAGCGTACCGCTTGTTATGAGGCTTGTGCTCTTTTCTGCCTCTTTCGTGAGGTTGACCGAATTTGTGGACTCTCGTCTATGATTGACCGAGTCTTGGATGCGAAATGGTCATCGCTTGTCGAATCGGAAAATGGTTTATTCCGAGAGTCTGGCCAGGTTTAGACTAGGACCGGGTATTTATATCGTCGTCCTGCCATGAGGAAATTAGTCTACATATACGAAATGTAGCATCGTGTATGAGTTCAGGGCAATGTTTTATCCCGTGGATGCCTTTTAATCATATTTGCATGTACACGGTGCTAGTGCGTGTCATTTACCGTGAGAGATGTCGGCAATGTATTTGTATGTTTGAATGGATGATTATATGATTGATTATTTGTGATCATTTGATGACTTGGCATGGTTTGTTTCTCGAGTCTCAATCTTATCAAACTTATGCCGCTAACGGTGAGATGCAAGCCCTAGTGAGTGTATGGTTGCCTAAGAGTGTCATCCCCGAGTCTTTCTATCTATGATGGTTACGGATTTGTACTTCATGAGCTCTTATCTTTATATACTGAATTGCCTATTTATCCTTCTCGTATTTCATATATATATATATATACATGCTTCTATTTTTGTATTTCCGTTTATGTACGTTTATTGTGATATGGCTGGGAGAACCCGGAGTTACTCCCCACTGACTGTGGCGTTCATGTTTTTCATGGATGAACAGGTTGCTTGATTGGATGGCTTTTTGCTTCTGGTATTTTGGGTTCGGGTGTGAGCTAGCGGGCGTTGGCCTGGATGAATCACCTCATGACTTTGTTTAGCTAGTTTGCTAATCACTTTGATATTTGATAACATTTTGAGAGACTTCGTCTCTTTGTAGTATTTTATACTTTGATTTGTAATTATTTGACATTCCTCGTATTTTTATCGTAGCATGTAAAAAGTTTTAAAAACATCGTATTCTCCGCTATATAAATCACATGCTTGTTATGTTTTATTTCCGCATTCGCGAGGGTTGTCACAGTTGGTATCAGAGCCTAAGACGCTTCCGACGCACACACGTGAACCCTAAACTTAAATTACTTGACCTTGAAAAAATAAATGAGAGATGGGTAGATTGAAGGACCTAATATGGTAGTCTTTGTGTACTTGATGTTGTTAGGTTCTAACTTGTTTGTTGATTGTGTTGAGTGATGTTATGTTTGTTTGTATCTACCGTCTTGAGGTGGATCATGTGTTACCTAGAAGAAGTATCCTCTACCTAAGATTGAAGATTGACAAGCCTAATTGGAGTGTACTTCTTCCTCATCGATGATCTCCTGTGCCTTTAGTGTACCTTTTCCCCTCTTTCTATCTAGGTGCTTCTTTCTCTTCCAACTTGTTTTGCCCCTTGGAAATTACTCTTGATAGTTTCCTCCGTCTTACCATTGGTACCCTTAACTTCCTCACGTGATCTTTTGTGGATACCATACCCGTTTGTTTGTGGTATAATATACTTGGTCGGAAAAATTTTGAACCTTGTGGGATGTTAGTGTTGGTTAGAATGAATTTGGGATTTGAGGTAAATGGTGTAGATCTAAGTTCACCCTATATTGATGATTGGTGTATCTCTGAGGAAAGGTAGTAAGATAAGTTTGATGGTTTTAATGCTTGATGCTTGCCATGACCAGTGTGTGGATAGTTCATGATATTCGATGGTGTAAGGTTGAATGAGTTGGCTAGGACTTCTTAACCTATTAGTAATTTAATCTTTTGGACTTAGAAGTTTAGTATTGTTTTGAAGACCATGCTTATGATAGGTCTAATTGGTGTAAGTGAGAATATTTGGATGATACCTTGAGTTGTGAAATGCCCTTGAGACTAAGTGACTTCTTGTGATTTTCTAGTGTGTACTTTTGGGTAAATGCTTGGTGGAAGAATACTTGGCTAAAATTCTTGGATTTATAAATATGATCTTATATCATGATATCGGAGACTTGGTTGAGGTAGTAAGTCGTCATGATAGATTAAACCATGTTACTTAAGGATTATGGACATGACTGGAATCTGATTAGATGAACTATGACGGTGATGCCTTAGGATGTTGATGATGACGTTTTGTTCGGTGTTCTACCTTGTGGTCCATAGGAGTTGAAAAGAGATTTGTATGAAGAATTCCTTGTTAGTCCTTCGGTTTTGAAACCTTTGAGAGTGTGTCAAATTTTGGAGTTAAGAGAATGTTACTGTGCTTAAGTTGCAATTCCGCAAATGGGAATCTGTGTTATATGAACGGATGAATGAATTGGGTTGTAGACGATTTATCGAATCCAGGTGTACCTTACTTTGATGATTGTACGTGGTACGATGGTCCCTTGTAAGAGACCTTTGTAGAGGAATAATTAAGATGTTTTACTCTCGCCCTGAGTTTGAAAGGGGAATTTTGTGGATTAAACCTTAAACCTTTTACTCGTACCATTATCTCTTTCCATTTCCTTTCATGCAAGTTTCTACTAAGCCCGATTCCTAAGAAATTGTTTTCTCTTATCTTTTCCTTTGCTTGGCTATATTCATGGCTATATCTATCAAATATCTAGCTTTTGGCTCCCTGCCTCTAGCGTTCCTCTAATTTTCGTCCGATCTTAACGCGTTCGTGTTTCCCTCGAAATCCCCTATCGTTTCCAATTTCATGGTGTCATTGTCTTTCCTCTGGTGAGATGATTGGGTTGTTAGCTAGCTTCGTGTTGATTTTGACCATGAATAGGATTTGGAGTTAAACCTTAGGATGAATCTGTTGGTGGTATCGTACTCTCTTGATGGCTTCATTTATTGAGCTTGCTATTGTAGTGCTATTTTGGGAATCGAGTTGAGCGTGATGATAGTTCGTTGTTGTTGGGTATCATAACGGTTGCTTGGGATATCATTTGGGAATTATATGTCTCTAATTGGTGGATTCTAAAAGAGATTTTTGCTTTAGGGTAATTAAGCCGGTACCCAAAGTTTGAGGAGTATTGTCATAAATGAAAATCGATTCATTTTGAGTTTTAGATGAACTAGATGATTTGAATGGTTGTCTGATTGCCAAGTAATTGGCCATTTGTGGTTTGGAAGTAGTAACTTTCTTTTATTCTTAAGGAATCATAGTTTGAGATTGAGAAATGTTCGTTGCAAGCTTTGGATAGTGAGTGCTCAGTTGTTATGGATTAAAGAGTTAGAATGGTGAACCCATTTATCTTGAGGATTAGTAACCACCATAGTTTGCTAATATGACTATTTATATTTGAGGCTTCGAGCGTAGTAATGATCGAATTAAGGATGTTATGGCGTATTAAAGAATCATTATAACCGATAATGGATTGTGGATTTTCCCTTGTCGTGAGACTTTGGATGAGGCTAGTTGGATCTTAGATAATTATGTTTGTTGCGTTGATTGTGTTTTGACTTTCGAGGATGAGAAAGTTCATTGTAAATTTAGGATAATGAGTTTGAAGTAATTTGAATCAAGGGATTTTCATGGTAAGTCTCCTTTACCTTGTGGTTGTTAGCGATCATGTTTCCCTAGATATAAATATTTTGTTGGTGGTTTCTAGTAAGGGTTTTGATGAAACTAAGAAGATTAGAGTACGTAATGAATCTTTCATGTGGATTGTTAGTTGTGGAGTCTACCGTGCCGATGGACTTTAGTAGATACTAATTGGATCTGAATAATTAGGTTATTGGCTTGAAATCTCGCGATTATGAAAGGTTTTAGCAGGAATCTAATGACTGAAATGTTGAGGTGTAACTTGTGTAAATTACATTCTCTTGAGGACTAGTTTATTAGTAGAGTTAGTGATGTCGAATTCTTGTAGATCTTCCTGCCGACTTTATCTTGATCTTCATATCCCTAAGAGTTCGATTTGTTTCGTTTTTGCGTGTTTTGTATATATTTTGTTACGCTGAATTGTGTGTGAGATGTGCGAGTCGCTTTATGTACGTGTAATGTCTTCTTATTTTGATTTGATCTTTGAGAAAAACATCAAATTTCCATATTGTATTTCAAATGTAACTTTTCAAAGAAGTCTACGGATGGATTGTGTACCCTCTTTTTGGAGAAAATGGATTCCTTTTGCTTTTATATTTGGACTTTTCGTTGGTTGGATGTTTGGACTTGTTATTGGAGACGTCTGGTGACTAGTCCTGCACTAACTAACGTTTGTTTTGAATTTTGATTTCACTATTTAGACATTGATTTGATCTGGATAATTAGAGTCCTCGTTCGCGACGGGCGCTCTTGAGATCCGTAAATGAAGTTTCGCACTTACGAAAAATTTCCTTAAACCATTTTCGAGGAGAACATCATTTCATAAATGTTTCCCTTGTAAAAGCTTTCGTGTTAATTTTGAAAACCGATTCTTAACTTTGATACTTTTGTTTTCTACTCTCAAGTTTCGAGGACGAAACTTTTTAAAATGTGGGGTGATTGTAACACCCGCAAATGTACCCTATTTTTATAGTAAAAATATTATACAGAAAATTTTTCAGCGAATTTTAGTTTTAGTCTAGAATTAAATTTCCCATGTCTAATTTAGAAATCCAAATTCGTTTTCGGACTTTACTCGAAATTTCGAGTAAGTTACGTCTTAAGACGTTATGGGCTTTTTCCATGACTTTTTCCACTTACTCCTTCATATACTCCCTCAAAACCCTAACACCCTCACATTCAACATTCTTCTTCCTCACCAAGTAAACCCCAAATCCCTAGCCTCCATATTTGATCGATCTTAGAATCGTCACTCCGCCTTCATTTCTCGCTCAAATTCATTAAAGTTCGTCTTATTCTTTCCCTCTCATCTTCCTCTATCCGTATTGGTAATAAAATTACCGTCTTTCTCGCTTTTAAATTTATCCGTCTTTCTCAAAGGTGAATTATATTCATCTTTTATTATCTAATTGTAGGTGGTAACCTCCAAGACCCCGACAAAGACTACTTCTTGATAGAAGAGGACATCGACGCGGATTGAAGACGCGAAAAGGTAACGGTGAAGGGTTACTCGATATCATTTACGTGTTTTATGAGTTTTCTATGTTAGAAATCGTATTTAGAATAAGGTTAGTAATCATAGGAATTGTGTTGTTGATAATGGTTGTTGTTAGTTGATAATTGATATGAAAATTGATGGTTTGTGATGATAAATGATGATTGTTGTATGTTGAACCTTAGTGAAAATTGGGATTTTCGTGTATAAAGGAATGCGTGCCTGAGACTAGGACGCTGGCAGCGTCCATGGACGCTGGCAGCGTCGTGTGAACGCTGGCAGCGTTCCCTGGCGCTTGCAGCGTTTCATGCTGCCGGTTTTTCCCCTTGGTTGAGCGCCTTGACTTTCGTTGACCCTTTGAATTCTAGTCCGCCTTGATTTTCCTTGACCCTTTGGACTTGGTCTTCTTGCATTGATGATTTGTTTGTAGCCCACTCCAATTGTCGGGTTTGGGTCTCGGGTTTCGGGTTTGACTTTGACTTTTGTTGACTTCCGGGTTTGACTCTAAAAGTTGACTTTAAATATTGATGTTTCGAATATATGATAATCCCTTCGCTTGTATCGCATGTTTTGTGACGGTTTTTCATATGTCCCACTTTGAGTCGGTTTTACAAATGTTACGGTTTGAGCATTAATTTCCTATGTGTTTTGTACTCTCATTTCCTTGGCTACCTCCATGTTCGTAAGGCTGAAATGTCGGAACGGGGAGTGTATCCTTACTGCTTGATTGCATGTGTTAGTGGGCATATGACGACGTTGTTGGGAGGCGAACGCTTTGCGTTGATCGACCCGGCCGTCAAATATTGTATACTTGCGAGGTAATGTCATTGCATGTAGCGTACCGCTTGTTGTGAGGCTTGTGCTCTTTTCCGCCTTTTTCGTGAAGGTTGACCGAATTTGGGGTACTCGGCGTCTATGATTGACCGAGTCTTGGATGCGAAATGTCATCGCTTGTCGAATCGGAAAATGGTTTATTCCGAGAGTCTGGCCAGGTTTAGACTAGGACCGGGTATTTATATCGTCGTCCTAACAGGAGGAAATTAGTCTACATATACAAAATGTAGCATCGTGTATGCGTTCAGGGAAATGTTTTATCCCGTGGATGCCTTTTAATCATACTTGCATGTACACGGTGCTAGTGCGTGTCATTTACCGTGAGAGATGTCGTCAATGTATTTGTATGTTTGGATGGATGATTATATGATTGATTATTCGTGATCGTTGGATGACTTGGCATGGTTTGTTTGTCGAGTCTCAATCTTATCAAACTTATGCCGCTAACGGTGAGATGCAAGCCCTAGTGAGTGTATGGTTGTCTAAGAGTGTCATCCCCGAGTC
>JAIUZE010067308.1:0-17059 GCA_022085475.1 Heliosperma pusillum
GGTTGCTCACCATGAGGTGGGAGTTGGCCTTGTTTTCTTTGGGTGTTAGAGGCAACCAATTGGGCCATTTGAGTTTCAAGCATCTTGATGGCAGCATTTTGAGCTTGCTCACTCTTTTGAAGTTGAGCAAACATTGAATCTTGTTTTTGAACAACTTGGAGAAGCATGGATTCAATCTTGCTCAAGCTTGAGTCATTGGGTTGGCTTTGATTTTGGGGTGGTTGGTGTTGAGGCTGGTGTTGGTAAGGTTGGTTGAAGTTAGGTTGAAATGAAGGTCTTTGGTTTTGAAAACCAGGTGGATTATAGGGCTTCTGTTAATGTGGTATGAATGGTTGTTGAATCTGATGGTGCGGGTTCTGAATGTTGGTGCTTTTGTAGGACAAAAAAGGATGGTTCTTCGTGTTCTCATTATAGAAGTTTGAGAAAGCATTGCCCGCCTATATGCTTGATAGGCATTGACTTGCTCTAACGAACTCCTACATTCTTGAAAATTGTGTCCTCCAACCCCACATGTCTCACATATCACTACGTGGTTAGTGACGTTAACATGTTCCTTGGATTGGGAAGAGCTTCCTACTTGTTGCTGCAGAAGGGCTAATTGGGCTTCTAGGAGTGCTACTTTACTTGAATCTTCCTGCTTGGTTTTGAGCGGCATAGCACGTGAGTTGCTATACTGAGAGTCGTAAATTTCCATTGACTCGATAGTTGCGCTAGCTATTTCTACATCGTCTGATCGAAACGACCATTGTTAACGGAGTCGAGGATACGACGCGATTCGCCACAACAACCGTTGTAGAAGGTGATAGCTAAGAATCGTGAATCAAGGCCATGATAAGGGTATTCTCTTTGTAATTCTTTGTACCTTTCTCATGCCTCATAAAGGCTTTCATCGCCTCTCTGACGAAATCCAGTGATTTGACTCCGTAAGAGTGCGGTTCGTTCTGGTGGTAAGTACTTTTGATAGAAAGCAAGAGCTAGACCATCCCAGTCGGCTATTCCTAAGGCAACTCGGTCAAGGCTATTGATCTAAAGTTTAGCCTTTCCTGTTAAAGAGAAGGGAAAGAGCATTTCCCTAATCTGCTCTTGGGATACTCCAGTTTGTCTAATTGTGGAGCAATAGTCACAGAAGTTTTGAATATGAAGGTTGGGATCTTCTGTGGCATTGCCACCAAATTGACTTCTTTCTATTCAACTGATGAAGGCAGGTTTGATTTCAAAGTTTTGGGCTGTGATTTGGGGTGTAGCAATACCCCTTGGAAGTGTATCTGCAGTTGGTTTGGAATGGTCTGAAAGTCAAACCATTTTCTTTTGTGAAGATGAAGATGGAGTGTTGTTTGAAATTTGATTGATTTTTGAGAATGGAGATGAGAATGGAGATGAGAATGGATCTTCTTCTCCTTCGAGATTAGATAAAATATCCGAGTATTTCTCACGATTATGATCTAAACTTGAAGTATCAGAAGCTTTTGAGATTTCGTTGAATAGCTTTCGTCTCCTACGCAGAGTCCTTTCTAGATCGGGGTTTAAAGAGATAGGGGTCCCTAGTCTAGAAGATCTAGGCATAAGATTGAAAAGCTAAGATGAAAAATCAAGAGAGGTCTAAAGGAATTTTGGTTCCTAAAGACTAGATAAAACTAATTGCGATAAAAATCACAAGAAAAAGGAAAACTAAACCGTACTCCCCGGCAACGGCGCCAAAATTTGATCGTGCCTGTTGCAAGCCCGATACAAAGATAATTTACCCAGACTAGGCTAATAACAAATTAATGTAATTAGGGAAGTAGGGGTCGATCCTCAGGGAGATGGTGTTTCCTATAGAATGTGAGATGTCTCGCAATTGGGTTTTATCTAACGAATATCTGGGTTTTGGGATTTTAATTTCTAAACTAATAAAAGGCATAAAAGAAAACGAAATAAAAGCAAATGGAAATGAAAACAATAAAGCAAGTGGTGAATTAACAATGATGAAAAACATCTAGGGAAGTAGGTTCACACATGTAGATTAACATATTGATGCAATTGGATATGGAACATGCAAATAATTCATTCTGAGTTCGTAAGAATGATGTGTTCATTACAATCATAGATCAGATGGTCTAGCAGGCTTTTAGGCAATTTACTAGGTCTTAATCCACCATGTCATGCTTTGTCTATTCAATTCACGTATCTCTACCTTGGAAAAGAATTCTATTCTAGTCAATGATTTTGATCAGGAATCGTCAACTATCGTTATAGTCCAAACATGCATAGACACAATGTTTTAAAAGCACAATTTCTTTTATCCAATTAACATCTTTTAATCAATATAACATGACTACCCTACACCCTAGAAAGGTGACTACTCACTCATGGCGATGTTTAAATCTAAGATGAAGTTAATAACGAAAACTAGGTTAGACATGTTTGTTTGGTTTTGACAATAGTTTAAGACTCTTTATATGGCGATAATAACGACGCTAAATTGATAAGCTAATGAAATGAAATGACGATTATAACGATACTAAAATGAATCTAAGATAACATGGATGGAAAATAACTATCAAATAGAAAACATAAAGACATTAAACAAAAGCTAAGATAGGAATACCTAGATGACGATCAACAACGATAATGATAACAATAATAGAAATCCCTTGCTTAGAATAGTCGTCCATGAATCACAATACTTGAACCAAATAAAGTAGATTACAAAGATGAAATTCTTATTGATCTAAGCTAAGGTTTTGATATACAAAAGACAGAAATAAACTAAGAACTAAAGATGAAAAAGAAGAAGAAAATGAGAGAAGAGAGGCTAGTTCTCCCTCCTCCTAAACTAAGGTTTTGTAAGGAGAAGTGTAGAAGAGAATTGTGTGAAGAGGTACATCTTATTGTGGTGGCTGAGGCATCCTTTTATAGCAGTAGGGTTTCGTGGGGAAGGGGTCGAGCATTCATCACATAGGACAAAAAGGAGGAAGTCGAAGCAAAAGTGCGGATCAGCAAGGATCCCCGATCGGGTACACACTTACCCGATCGGGTACACACTTACCCGATCAGGTAACTTGTGATATTGGTCCTTTGACTCTCCTTCATCTCCCCTTGCATATGACTTGACTTCCATCATCCCCCTTGACCTCTTGAGTCGGGTTGTTAATAGGGTTTGATGTAAAACGATGAATTCTTCGCCTAACTGATTGGTCTTCTGACAACTGCGACATCGTCTTTACTTCTTCTTTCTTTTGAATCGGTGAACCTTCTTGAAATGCCTTCGACATGGTCAAGCTTTCTTCTCAAATCGTCGGGTTCTAGGCAAATGCTCAGGAATATAGAAAAAGGGCGTAGAAACGTCACTTTCCCTACAAAACAGGTTAGAACATAGGAACTCGCCTAGAAGACGATATTAGCTCATAAAACGGCTTAACAAAGCACAAATGACATACAAAACCGAGCTAAATTGGGGGTTAAAATCATACAAATATTCACTTATCACTTATGGACCGAAAAATAAGAAAGAAAAAGACTATTTTTGTCTTTCCTTTTTGGGTTATATTAGCATGTATTATAATATATACGTCAACTATAAATATCCGTATATTTATAATTTGCTAATTAAATATAACATATTATGTTTAATTACGAATTAACATTTTAATTCGTTTAAGCTTATATTATATACATTGATTAAATATAACGGTTTATATTCAATTACGAAGTACATTTAATTCGTCTCAGCTAATATTATTTAATCGTTATTAAATAATCGTATCATCATTACATTGACTAACCTTTTAGTCATATACATCGACTAACCTTTTAGTCATATAATAAGGCATCAATATGATTATATTATTCATATAATCACATCTCTCAGACACATCCTTTAGGTGTAACTTTTAGGGACCAGTTGATCACCGCCATTACAATGACAATAACGTCAAACTCCTAGCAAGCCAACCGTTATCGATAAACGTTAATCAACTGATAAGAATACAAAGTATACCCTGTGAACCTGTAAGAGATTTATTCATGTTATCACACTAACTGTGGAGGACACTAGCTCCAATAATCTCCCACTTGTCCTTACAAGTGTATGTGTGATAACCCGATTCTCATATCCATAAATTTCTCCCACTCAATGTAAAAAATTTGCAAAATCCGTATTTAGAAAGGTCGCATCTTACAAGCGATCAGTATCAAGAGTTGTTTTCCCGACTAGAGAGTAACTTAACTGATAAACGAATCATTATTCGAGCATGGCCATGCATTTCAGTTACAACTCCTCGAGTGGCCCTGAGAAATAACAAAACCAGATAAAGGTTGAATATTTTCCTCAACTCGAATCCTGCAGATACAAGCACAGTATGAAATGACCCAGTAAAAATCTACTTAGCCTCCTGTTACGGTCGACCATGAGAAAGAAACCAAAGTCACCCAAATATTGCCTTAATCTCAAGAGACAGTCGATAGTCAAAAGAGTCAACTCTTAGGAACACTATGGAGGTCCTATCCACAACCTGGCACCGAATGTTCTGAAACATTTAGGACTCCATAACGTTGTCACGATGTCCTACGAGGTATCTTTATAACTCGTATCTGTGATCGATCAGTCAACTGTTTGACTTATGGCTCGTTGAACCCACCATCAATCAACTTCACAGTATAATTTCCAGAGTTATCAGCTCATGTAGGCGATTACGGACCAAAACAATTATAATGTAATTCAGTTCACTTTGTGGCGTTCAATGTTGTCGTACAATCCACATGAAAAACAAAATAGGAAACAATACGATGATGTTATAAATAGTGCATGAAAAAGATACATTTATCTAATCCACATAAAACAGCTACTACAACTCAGGAACACGTTTAATTCCCATGGAAATAACGTGCCCTTCATGCTTATCATATTTTAACGGTTTAGTGAGAGGGTCCGCGAGGTTGTCATCCGAAGCAATCTTGTCTATCACTATCTCCTTTTGCTCCACGTAATCTCGGATCATGTGAGCCTTCCGAAGTACATGTCTAGACTTGTTGCTAGACTTAGGCTCCTTAGCCTGGAAGATGACACCTCTATTATCACAATAGATGGTGATAGGGTCATTCGAACTAGGAACTACGGTTAGTCCTTGTAAGAACTGACGCATCCATATAGCTTCCTTTGCAGCTTCTGAAGCGGCATAGTACTCGGACTCAGTTGTAGAATCTGCTATAACACTCTGTTTTGAGCTTTTCCAACTGACCGCAACGCCATTAAGAGTAAAGACGAATCCAGACTGAGATTTCGAGTCATCTCGATCTGTTTGGAAGCTAGCATCTGCGTAACCGATTGCGCATAGCTCAGTGTCTCCTCCATAAGTCAATACCCGATCTTTAGTCCTTCGTAAGTACTTAAGGATGTTTTTGACAGCCATCTAGTGTGTTTCACCTGGATTGCCTTGGTACCGACTCGTCATACTCAATGCATATGCCACGTCCGGACGTGTGCATATCATGGCATACATGATCGATCCTATAGCTGATGCATAAGGAACACGAGTCATGCGCTCGACCTCTTCCGATGTCTTGGGTGCCTGAGCTTTACTCAAATGCATCCCAGAAATCATTGGAAGGTTCCCCTTCTTGGAGTTAGTCATGCTGAACCTCTTAAGAATCTTATCTATATAAAACTCCTGACTGAGTGATAACATCCGTCGTGATCTTGTAAGTTTCTTAAACTCGATATTAGACACTTCTAATATCATAATACATTTAGTTTACTCTTAAACTAAATAAATCTTATACATGCATAACAGAATATAAAGGAAAGAACCATTTCTTACATTGATTATATGGAAATGGGCACAATATTTGAACTCCTTTCAAATATTGATCTTGAGCTAGTAAGATGAGGATGAATTCCAAGTTTCAAATTAGAAACTCTCCAATTAGTTGCACCCAAGACTACCCTTAATCTCTACAAAATAATACTACACTAGTATTAAATATAGTAACCCTTTAAAATGATCTAATAACTCTTAATACTACACTAGTATATTATTAGAGAATATGAACTCTAAGTATTATGTAAACTTCTTAAGTTTAGTGAGATGTTAGAGAGAAGAAGTGATTTTTGCATGAATGAATTATATGAGGTAGTGTATTGTATAAATAAGAGGAAAAAACAAGCCATCTTTGCCTTGTTGAAACCGGTCACCCACACCCCACATGGGTGGGGTGTTGTCACTTCCAATTGTTCTTAACAATGTAAAAAGGTTGAGTGTTGGTAATAGTTTTTGGTATGATTATGTCTAATTCCTAATTAGAATAATACACAAAAATAATCACCCTCTTGGTACACTACCAAAACCAGTTCACCCATGTAATATGGGTGTCCATTTTATTTTTGCAATTTGTCATTTGTCACAAGTGTGACATGTGACATATAACATGTAATTTGGCTTATAAATGTGCATTTAACCAATTTAAATGCAATTTCATAACAAATGAATTAGACTTAACATTTTAAGTCACATTTTATAATTACATGTAAATAAAATGGGTCCTCTCATATTTGGTTAAAATAATCTACAACAATTTGTAATTATAATTAACCAAATTCACTTATCTCAAATGTTTCATAAACATAATGCATTCTTAGTAATATAACAATTAAATTACCAAAATGAATCTTAGTTAATCATATTACAATAAGATATATTTCTCACTCACAATTTAAACTTGGTTCATTTTAAGGGATTAATTAATCTGTATCACTATACAATTAATTAATGTACATGATTAGGGGATTGTCCTTTAGGTGTGACCTCAAAGGATCAACTGATCACCACCGTCATACGACAGTAACGTCAAACTCATTTGAGCCAATCGTTACCGATTTATGTTGACCAGTTGACTATAATATTCATCATCCCTTTGTATTCTTATTATTGAGATTTAATTATGTGATCGCACTATTTGTTGAGGACACTTACTCCAACGATCTCCCACTTGTCCGAGACAAGTGTGCGTCACCAATTCTCTTGTCCTATTACAAGATCTCCCACTCAATGCAAGGTGTCTTGCAGGTCGTCCTTGTATTTGATCATATCAAGAGTGGTTTCCTCGATCTGGAGAGTAACTGTCTGACCGGAATTATCTACCATCGATACCTTCCGAGCGTGGCCACGCATTTTCAGCTTACTCCTCCTCGAGTGGCCTTGAGATTTAAAACAAACCTGACAAGGGGTGGACAATTCCTATCGCACTATTCCCTTTGCATAGCCACAGCTCATCATGACCCAAAAGATGCCCATTTGACCCCAGTTACGAAGGTCGTAGAGCATAAATCAAAGTCACTCTGAAACTGTGCCATCTTAGGTGAACAGTCTTTAGTCAAAGAATTGACTCAAAAGAATACTAGTAGCTCTTACCACGACCAGGCTACAAGAATTGCCAGAATTCTATAAGCGGTCACTTCCCGACAGAGTGTCTCATACAGTCTGCCTATGTGATCGATTGGTCATCCCTATGACCCTATGACACTTGAACTTGCCATCAATCGCACCACAATCTAGTCATTTCGAGATGTCACCTCATATAAGTGACTACGGGCCAATGCTATGTTAATACAGTCCACTTTAATGGGGTTCAAAATTGTCTCTACAACCCATTTAGATTTAACAAAGCACAAAACAAGTTTTACAAACTCAAACGATAAATGTGATTATCATATATGAACAATCAACACAATGTTATTGCTTCATATCATATAATCTAAAGTTTATTTCGTCCATGACAATTCATGACGATCTCATTAAATGCAATAAAGGCTTGGGTAGTGAATATACCATATATTCATTTATTCCAACCTTGTGAGTTGCTTTTTCCTTCCATCCAACGTTATTCCTAATAACATGAATTCATCTACGTACATGTCTAGATCTCTATCTAGTGTTGGGCTCTTTAACTTGAAAGATACTCCCACTTGTTATCATGATAACTGACAGGTATTTAGGTGAAGAGATCTACTATTAGTTCCTTTTAAACCACCTTATCCTCATCATAATGTACTAGGTCTCTATTTGTAGAATTTATAATGATTGACTCTTCAATCATTCTTTTAGTTATTCGCTTCTTATATAACAAATGTACGCCTAGGATTTCGATAAATCCTTTTATAAGTTTGGAAATTTGGGTTTGTGTAACCTTTACCACATTGTCAAATTTTCTCTACCAAACACAAGAATGAATTCCTAATTCTCCTTGAGAACCCTATGGATTTTCTAATAGGCTATCCAATGACACTCATTTGGATTGTTTGTTTTAGGCTTGTCATGCTCCCAGCATACAATTCATTTAGGTATGTGCATGTAATGGCATATATGATTGGTCTCATGCGATCAACAACTCTTAGGTTCAGTGGATGACTATGACCCTTTCATAGTGATCCCACTTTTATCAACATAAACAACCTATTTAACTTGTTGAAGAGATTACGGATCTTATCGATATAAGATACCTTTTAAATGGCAAGCTAAAATCTTCTATTCCACAATAGATTTTGATTTTAGTTTACATGTTGCCCTCTTTCATCCAACATTAAAATCCAACCACTCCTTTCAAAAAGGTAATACGAATACATTACTCTTAACGAATGAAACGTCATTCACGTGGAAAATAATTTCTCCCACTGAACTTCATGTCTTTACATGATTACTTAAACTCCCACTTAACTTCATGCCTATACATGACTTTAACTCCCACTGAATTTCATGTCTATACATGACTTTTCGACAATTCGAGTGAAACCCTTCTTCTATCTCATAATAGAAAATATCATCATAGCCTCTACATCTTAGGTTTGTGTCATGTACAAATCCTATTCCAAATCCCTATTTGGACATGTGGTTTTGTTGTGTATCTTGTACACACTTAATATGAGGTATTTTATTGATGATTTGGATCTAAGCATAGTTACGCATTAACTTAGCTTTTGAAGACATCTACATGTCTATCTATGCAACTACAATTGGACAACTCCAAATAAAACATTTTCTTTGCATAGATTCCATATAGTTTCATAAGTCTCTTTTAGAAAAACGAAATTCAAAATTTCTGGGTACTTCCACTTCATAGATCATAATCTTATTATATCAAGAACAATTTCTTTTGGTCTCGTCACTAGTCTAAGGATTCACCTAAGAACGCTTTCTTTTGGTCTCCTTACTAGTCGTGAGTCTAACCTAAGAACATTTTCTTTTGGTTTCCTCACTAGTTCCTAACTAGTTTTTCGTTGTGGCTTATTTTCTCCCACTCTATCTTTAGAAAAATACAACTATTTTCTTTAAAGATAGCCTTATGAGCCACAAACAATTTTGTACTCATATTCGTAAAGGAGGTAGAAGTATCACAACATGACCGTAAGTGATCTACTAAAGACTTCTTTGTAAAGACATCGAATCTTAGCTTCAACATAGACTAGTTCTATAAGAGCTAAAGAGGTGAACTCATATTCATGTCAGTTACTTTCTTTATAAGTGGTGATGCCAATTGGTTTGGTAGACTCCCTACTTTGAGTTCAATAACTCAATTTTGACTTAGCAATTGATCTTTCAAAGTGAGAATCGAATTCTTAGCCTTTTATTATAATGATCCCATCATCATAATATTTACATGATCAATTTGAGTCGATATAATTTTTGTTATTTGTGCAAGTATAGTATGATGACAAGTTTTTAGAACTAAAAGTTTCAACAAACCGAATGACTTGGGTTGAGAACCAAGTCACTAAATCCAATTACAACCAATGTCAATAAAAGGAATTAAACAAATTTCCATGTCAAACAAGAAAATTATAAAAGTTCTAAAAACAATGTCTCAAAATACATCCCAAAATTTTGACAATTCAAAATGAGACCAAGCTTCCATAGATCTTCAATCATGGGTAGCTACCTTAGCTTCCCTTAAAGAGCTTTCTTAGGCTTGCTTGTCTTTGCCTTTATCCTTGCTAGGATGCCCTAATTACAATTTAATAGGGTAAGAGTCACAACTTGTATCTATATACCAAAGTTGAGATCATAACATAAACGATAGGGATAAATTACCAACTGAAACATCTTTCCAGTTTTGATATCTCCTAGATATTTAGTGCAATTTCCCTTCCAATGCCCGATTCCATTATAATAATGGCACTTGTCCTCGGTTGAGGCACCTTTCTTAGGTTTGGGTGAGCTATTCTCAATAGCTTTTTCTTCCATTTCCTTTGAAGGTGGAGGGCTTCTTCCCTTTACTACCATCTTTCTTGAACTTCCCCTTGCTCCTTTTATTAATATGGAGCACATCCTTGGAAATGCTAACATTTAGCCCATGTCTCTCTTGGCTTGCACGAGCATCTTGTGCATTTCATGAACAGAGGTTTTCATGTTTTGCATATTGTAGTTTACCCTAAACTGCACATATGCTTTGATTTTCCCCAAGGAATGTAAGACTCGGTCGATAACGAGTTGTTCGGAAATGGTCACCCATGCAATTTAAGAGTCTTAACATGCTCAATCAATTTGAGTACATGAGGGCTAACTTTTGGTCCTCTTTTAGGTTCAGGTTAAATAATGTGGAAGCCGTCTTATATTGTAAGATCCTAGGAGCTTGTGAAAAAACATGGTCACAAGCTTGGCATAGGTCTCATAGGCCGTGCTCATCTTATGGCACTCCCTTGAAGATCGGCCTCCAACGAGAAGATCAAATAGTTTTTGATCGCGGGGGACTCGTTGCGGCTAGCCTCATAGACTCGCGTTGCGTGGCGGTTGTCCTTTCATTAGGTGCGGTGGGAGAGGCCTTGGCAAGGTAACGAAACTTGTCGTCACCCGCCGCGGCCAAGCGGAGTTGCATATCCCAATTGGTAAAATTAGCGCCATTCTTTTCTAACTTGCATCGATCCATGAAAGATCAAATCCATGAGACATTTGTGAGAGTTGGAGCATAGGTGGTGGTGGACGAATTAGCATTTGCCATTGCGAATAAACAATTATGACTACAAATTTAAGACATAAAGGAAAAGTTAACATTTATCGTTTTAAATAGTTGTAAACATTTTAAACAAGTTTAGCATTTAAATAGCGACCTCTACCCAACTATTATAAATGATTCCGAGATCCAAATTCATATCAACTTGGGCACGGTAAGCCGATTCATCCCTCATTAACATAATTCGGTGGATTAACTCTTTAATCGATTCTACATTAGAACTCTCGGTCGATAATATTACTTTAATATTTATCTTAAGCCCGGAACACATGCGGCTACGGTCGCGAATACTTCCTTTGAGCTCAATCCAAATTTAGAAATAATAACATTTATTACCCCACTTACCCAACGTAACAAGTTTAGCACCCCGGTGAGCCGAGCCTATTTCCTTGCGAAATTGGGATTCATGGGTTCTAACATTTGGTAAGGCTTGATCTCAATTATTTATTATGAGAGGTCATGACAATTTATAATCTATCATGTTAAAGTGAACTAAATCGATGAATTAACGATTATTTAAATTGACACGGTCGAATACTCGATAAATATGCATGTCATGTTATGGCGATTTGGCAATGCATGCAAACATATTAAATAAAATGCAAGCATAAAAATAAAAACTCCTAGTATGGCCTTTCCTAGAATAGAAAATCATATATTCTATTACAAATTCGGAAACCAACTCCTTTGGTCCCTTGAACTTCATAAGCACGCCTCCCAAGGTCACCGTCTCTCTCGGAACTCCTTTCCGAATGGCACCGTCTTTGGGAAACTCCGGTTTTACAATTAGTTACAAAATATATAATAAAATTACAATAATTTCCTATTTTACATTTGTAAAATAAAATAATACAATAAAAGTGATTCGAGATCACATTAAATTACAACCGAATCAATATTCCCTTACATTTCGGGCAATATCGATTAAAACTAAGGCCATACAAGGAAAAATTACATAATTCCAAATTACATAAACCAAAATAGGACATTCATAAATTGAAAATATGACATTCATAAATAAAATGCAGCATTATAATATGTATAAAACATGCTCATGTTAAATGCCAAATCGCTCTAATTAACGGTTTATATCGAATATAACCCGGTTTTACGGAAATGCGTGATAATAACACTTTAAAATCACCAAACAATGCTTAAATCATATTTAAGTCCAAGTTAATTATCCCAACTCATTTAGGCCTCAAAAATTAGTCATCACTCAATTTTGACAATAATTCAACTTGTTGTTGTATAATTGCTCATAATTAGACTTTAAAATCATATTTTAATCAAATAAATCCAAATTAAATTACAATAATTTCAAAATTCGAATTTTAAATTTTTTTTATATTCTGGAACACTTCCATGACACTCATAATGTCAAAAATCATGGTTTAAAAATTTCGAATCGGTTTAGAGAAAAATGGTTGCACTTTATCGGTTTTACCAAATAAAATACATAAAGCATGCAAAAATTAATCATATTAAATTTTCAACTTTAGATCTAAAATGTGGGACATTTATGCAACCACGAACAATTTTCTCTTGACATGAATAATATTTTAGCTATATTTTCTTAATTAGTCACTATTTATGCCATTTTTACATTACAAATTCATAAATCATGCAAGACAAATCACATAAGTCTGAAATTTTCCAGTATGACCAGAAAATTTTCATGTGACAACATATCAAAATTTCATCATCAGATTCAAATCGGAAGTATATTTGCTAAATTAGTCACTATTTATGCCATTTTTACATTAAAAATCCATAAATCATGCTAGACAAATCACATCAGTCTGAAATTTTCCAGTCTGACAGGCAAACATGCATGTGACAACATACTAAACTTTCATGTCAGATTCAAAGCGGAAGTATTTTTAACCATTTGACCTTTATTTATTTCATTTTATCATATAAAAATCATAAATCACATGAAATACGTCCACTTCACACGAAATTTTACATACAGTAAGTAAAATGCATGTGTGATATTGTGTAAAATTTCAAGGTCAGAAAGATAAGTCTAACTATTTTTAGCATTTTAAACATCATTTTACTCATTAAAATGTAATAAAAATACTAAAAATCATATTTGAGCACTATAAATTTCCATAAATCATCAAAATGACCTAAAATCATATTAGGACCATAATATATTGACATGCAAATAACTTTGTGATTTTATCTTATAAAACACAAATTACTAGTTTTCATTAAGTTACCATAACTCGAAAAAACTATAAATCGATTATGCATGCAACAACCTTGGCTCTTGATACCGCTTGTAAGTTTCTTAAACTAAATATTAGACACTTCTAATATCATAATACATTTAGTTTACTCTTAAACTAAATAAATCTTATGCATGCATAACAAAATATAAAGGAAAGAACCATTTCTTACATTGATTATATGGAAATGGGCACAATATTTGAACTCCTTTCAAATATTGATCTTGAGCTAGTAAGATGAGGATGAATTCCAAGTTTCAAATTAGAAACTCGCCAATTAGTTGCACCCAAGACTACCCTTAATCTCTACAAAATAATACTACACTAGTATTAAATGTAGTAACCCTTTAAAATGATCTAATAACTCTTAATACTACACTAGTATATTATTAGAGAATATGAACTCTAAGTATTATGTACACTTCTTAAGTTTAGTGAGATGTTAGAGAGAAGAAGTAATTTTTACATGAATGAATTATATGAGGTAGTGTATTGTATAAATAAGAGGAAAAACAAGCCATCTTTGCCTTGTTGAAACCGGTCACCCACACCCCACATGGGTGGGGTGTTGTCACTTCCAATTGTTCTTAACAATGTAAAAAAGGTTGAGTGTTGGTAATAGTTTTGGGTATGATTATGTCTAATTCCTAATTAGAATAATACACAAAAATAATCACCCTCTTGGTACACTACCAAAAACGGTTCACCCATGTAATATGGGTGTCCATTTTATTTTTGCAATTTGTCATTTGTCACAAGTGTGACATGTGACATATAACATGTAATTTTGCTTATAAATGTGCATTTAACCAATTTAAATGCAATTGCATAACAAATGAATTAGACTTAACATTTTAAGTCACATTTTATAATTACATGTAAATAAAATGGGTCCTCTCATATTTGGTTAAAATAATCTACAACAATTTGTTAATTATAATTAACCAAATTAACTTATCTCAAATGTTTCATAAACATAATGCATTCTTAGTAATATAACAATTAAATTACCAAAATGAATCTTATTTAATCATATTACAATAAGATATAATTCTCACTTTAAAACTGTTCAAATTAAGGGATTAATTAATCTATATCACTATACAATTAATTAATGTACATGATTAGGGGATTGTCCTTTAGGTGTGACCTCAAGGGATCAACTGATCACCACCGTCATACGACAGTAACGTCAAACTCAATTGAGCCAATCATTACCGATTTATGTTGACCAGTTGACTATAATATTCATCATCCCTTTGTATTCTTATTATTGAGATTTAATTATGTGATCACACTATTGTTGAGGACATTTACTCCAACAACAACATCTCTCACGGTAAATGACACGGACTAGCACCGTGTACATGGCAAGTATGATTAAAATCGCATCCACGGGATAAACATTTCCCTAAACGCATACACGATTAACATTTCGTATATGTAGACTAATTTCCTCCTGGTAGAACGACGATAATAATACGGTCCTAGTCTAAACCTGGCCAGATGCTCGGAATCACATTTTCCGATTCGACATGCGATAAACATTTCACATCCAAGACTCGGTCAACCATAGAAGCTGAGTACCCCAAATTCGGTCAACCTTCACGAAAGAGGCGGAAAAGAGCACAAGCATCATAACAAGCGGTACGCTACATGCAATGACACCACCTCGCAAGTATACAACATTTGACGGCCGGGTCGATCAACACAAAGCGTTCGCCTCCCAACAACATCGTGATATGCCCACTAACACATGCAATTATGCAGTAAGGATACACTCCTCGTTCCGACATTCCAGCCTGACGAGCGAGGAAGTAGCCGGGGGAATGAGAGTTCATAAAACATAACAATTTGTGCTCAAAACATAACATATGTAAAATCGACTCAAAGGGGGGACATATGAAAAACCGTCACAAAACATGTCATATAAGCATGATATAAATGTAACAAAGATAAATATGGAACAATACGTGAGTACATATGTATTAGACCAAGTTTAAGAAGTATAATGAATAAGAAACATAAATCTCATCTCAAAACAACAAGTTTGGAAACTATTAAAACAAGGGTCCACTTAAAATGGTCATAACTAGAATTCTAGACATTCAAATGCAGAAATTTCAAGTGGAGGTGATAGCGTATCCTCTTATGGTTCCAACGGTAGGTCTCAAGCCCAAAACAAGCAAGTAACGAAGGAGGTATGATCATTGTACGAAAAGGAGTTAGTGCAGTGAGTCCCAACCGGTCAAGGGGATCGGCGGCCGGGTACCCGGCTGGGACTGTAACACCCGCAAAATACCCTATTTTTATAGTAAAAATATTTTACGGGTACTTTTCAGCGAAATTTAGTTTTAGTTTAGAATTAAATTTCCCGTGTCTAATTTAGAATTTCCGAGTTCGTATTTGGATTTTACGCGAGAATTCAAGTAAATCACGTCTTCAGACGTTATTGACTTTTCCTTGACTTTTTCCACTTACTCCCTCATATACTCACCCTAACCCGAACTTCCTCACAACTCAAACTCCTTCTTCCTCACCAAGAAATCCCCAAAACCTAGCTTCCATATTTGATCCATCTTAGAATCGTCGCTACTCATTCGTTTCTCGTTCAAATTCACCTAGGTTCGTCTCATTCTTCCCCTCTCATCGTCCTCTATCTGTATTGGTAATAAAATTACCGTCTTTCTCGCTTTTCAAATTATCCGTCTTTCTCAAGGTGAATTATATTCATCTTTTATTATCTATTTGTAGGTGGTGACCTCCAAGATCCCGACAAAGACTACTTCTTGATTGAAGAGGACATTGACGCGGAGTGAAGACGCTAAAAGGTAACGGTGAAGGGTTACTCGATATCATTTACCTGTTTTACGTGTTTTCTAAGTTAGGAATCGTATTTAGAATATGATTAGTAAGCTTAGGAATTGTGTTGTTGATGATGATTTTTGTTGATGATTTTTGTTGTTAGTTGATGATTGTTGATGATGATTATTGATTGTTGATAGTTGATAGAAGTTAAATATGAGAATTGAAAATGATTGAACTTGTAAAGATGGTTCTCGGGTGAACTGGGGTTCCCAGCCGGGTGACCGGCCGCCGGTCTGCCCACCGGCTGGGGACACATCAGAATGAAGTTTGTATTTTGGTATTGTGGTGCTCCCAGCCGGGTGACCGGCCGCCGGTCCCCTGACCGGCTGGGAATACGCTGTATATTTTGATGGTTTTTGAGTTATGCATGAGGCGCCAGCCGGGTGCCCGGCCACCGGTCCACCTGACCGGCTGGCAACCTGCTGAGGTTATTTCTTAAAATTTCTAAAATTCTTATTTTATAATAGTTCGCATGGTTCGTTTATCGTATAAATTTACGTAGTGACTGAAAATATTAATGGTTCGAATATATGATATTTCATTCGCTTTTATCGCATATTTTGTGACGGTTTTTGATATGTCCCATTTTGAGTCGGTTTTTACAAATGTTACGGTTTGAGCACTAATTTCCTATGTGCTTTGTACTCTCATTCCCTTGGCTACCTCCATGTTCGTAAGGCTGGAATGTCGGAACGGGGAGTGCATCCTTACTGCTTAATTGCATGTGTTAGTGGGCATATGACGACGTTGTTGGGAGGCGAACGCTTTGTGTTGATCGACCCGGCCGTCAAATGTTGTATACTTGCGAGGTGGTGTCATTGCATGTAGCGTACCGCTTGTTGTGAGGCTTGTGCTCTTTTCCGCCTCTTTCGTGAAGGTTGACCGAATTTGGGGGTAATCGGCGTCTATGATTGTCCGAGTCTTGGATGCGAAATGTCATCGCTTGTTGAATCGGAATATGGTTTATTCCGAGA
>JAIUZE010067309.1:0-14489 GCA_022085475.1 Heliosperma pusillum
AACATGGAAAGCATATCATATATGTCTAAGTTTTGTATTTTCCATATACATTGCTTTTATGTTATTCATGTTTCATTAAACTCGACATTTCGTGGCTGGGAGAACTCGGAGTTACTCCCCACTGACTGTGGCTTCCGTGTTTATATTTAATGCGGTCGAACAGGTGGTGTTGCATATTTGGGGTACATGGACGAGCTAGCGAGTGAAGTTTTTACCTTGGACCTATATTCGGTTCATAGTTTGTATATTATTGTACACACTTTTATTTCCGTATTTATACGGGAGATATGTCTCCCGTCTTGTAGATTTATTCTGTAGAATATTATTTCGTTTTGTAACGAACCTTTTTATTATGTAATGACACCTTCGTTATATATTCGTATCTTTATGTATTTAAATAAATTTTTTTCTTTCCGCAAATTTGAGGGTGTCACAGCTTACCGTTGGTGGAGTTTTCTTACAACAATAGCTATCATGCATTGATTAAGAAGGCTCCCTATGAAGCTCTTTATGGAAGGAAATGTCGGAGTCCTATATGTTGGAATCAATTGATTGACAATCGTGATTTAGGCCCCGATATTCTTGTCGAAACCATTGATAATGTGAAGGTCATTCGTGATAGAATGAAAGCCGCTCAAGACCGTCAAAAGTCTTATGCCGATATCCGAAGAAGGCCTTTAGAATTTGAGGTGGGAGATAAAGTGTTCTTGAAGGTTTCTCCTATGAAGGGTGTTAAAAGGTTTGGTGTTAAGGGTAAATTGAGCCCGAAATACATTGGACCCTTTGATATTGTGACAAGGATTGGTGCCGTTGCTTATAAGTTGGATTTGCCGCCGAATTTGGCTAAGGTTCATGATGTATTCCATGTTTCTCAATTGAGAAAGTATGTTAGTGATCCAAGCCATGTATTTCAAAAGGAATTGCCCGAGCTTGAACCGAATTTATCCTTTGAAGAGAAGCCGATCCGTATCCTAGATCGCAAGGATAGAAAGTTGAGAAGTAAAGTAGTTCCTTTGGTGAAAATCTTGTGGAGAAGTGCTAATGTCGAAGAAGAGACTTGGGAAACCGAAGCTTCTATGCGTAGTAAATATCCGAGTCTTTTCGAGTAAGGTATATTTTCTTTCCCTCAAGTTTCGAGGGCGAAACTTTTTAAAAGGTGGGGTGATTGTAACACCCGGAAATGTACCCTATTTTTCTAGTAGAAATATTTTACGAAATCTTTTCAGCAAATTTAAGTTTTAAATTAGCTTTTTATGTTTCGAGTCGAATTTAGAATTTCCGAGTTCGTATTTGGAATTTCTGAGAAATTCCATGAAAATCCCGTCTTAAGTCGAGTTTGACTTTTCTTGACTTTTGAGTCGAGTTTGACTTTCTTGACTTTGGAAACCGTCTTTGACTTTTTCCTTCATAACTCACACAACTCTCTCCTTAACCTAATATTTCATTCAACACAAAATCAAACACAAGCTTTCTTCCTCTCTAAGAAATCTCAACTTTCCCTCTTTGATATCGATCTTAGAATTGTCGTAACTTCTTCGTTACTTGATAGAATTTACGTAAGTTTGTCTTATTCTTCTTCCCGTACCTTCCTCTATCCGTATTGATATTAAAAGTATCGTCTTTCTCGCTTTTCAAGCTTTCCGTCTTTCTCAAGCTGAACTTTATTCATCTTTTTACGATCTATTTGTAGGTGGCGACCTCCAAGATCCCGACAAAGACTATTTCCTTATAGAAGAGGAGCTTGACGATTAGTAGAGACGCTTTAAGGTAACGGTGAAGGGTTACTCGGTATCACTTACGTGTTTTACATGTTTATATGCTAGAAATCGTATTTAGAATACGATTAGGAAGATTAGAAATCATGCTATGATTAATGGATGATGTTATATGATGAATGTTGATGATATATATTGATTGTTGATGATTATTAGAAGCATATATGAGAATTGGATTGAATTGGTTAAGTGAGCAAGGCTCACGGGTGAACTGGTGTTCCCTGCCGGTCGACCGGCCGCCGGTCTGCCAACCGGCTGGGAACACATCTGTAACACCTTTGGAAATTTTGGATTTGTATGAAGAGGGGCTCTGTGCCGGTCGACCGGCCGCCGGTCTCCTGACCGACCTGGACCACTTTCTCTATTTTTCTATGATTTTGGGATTTTGCCTTGTGTTCTGTGCCGGCCCACCGGCCACCGGTCCCCTACCCGGCCTGGAACACGGCTGTGTTGTTTTCCTTTAACTTATAAAACTCGTAATTTATAATAGTTTGCATGATCCGTTTGTCGTATAATTTTACGTAGTGACTTATAATATTCATGTTTTGGATATATGATTTCTTATTCGCTGGTATCACATGTTTCGTGACGGTTTTCGATATGTCCCACTTTGAGTCGGTTTTTACAAATGATACGGTTTGAGCACGGTTTTGTCTTGTGCTTTGTACTCTCATATCCTTGGCTACCTTCCCGTTCGTAAGGCTGCAATGTCGGAACGGAGAGGTATCCTACTGCTTAAATGGATGTGTTAGTGGGCATACGACGACGTTGTTGGGAGTTGAACGCTATGCGTTGATCGACCCGGCCGTCAAATGTTGTGTACTTGCGAGGTGGTGTTATTTGCATGTAGCGTACCGCTTGTTATGAGGCTTGAGCTCTTTTCCGACTCTTTCGTGAATGTCGACCGAATTTGGGGTACTCGGCGTCTATGATTGACCGAGTCTTGGATGCGAAACGTTTAATGACCTGTCGAACCGGAAAAATGTGATGTTTTCGGGACTTAGGACGGGGGTATTATATCGTCGTTCTACCAGGAGGAAATAGTTAAATATACGAAAACTGTAAGCTCGTGTATGAGTTAGGGAAATGTTATTCCAGTGATGCCTGTTAATATACTGGAATGTACCGGTGCTAGTGGTTTCATTTACCGTGGAGATGTCGCTTGTGTGTCTTTGAATGCGTGATTTCGATATTGTTCGATGGTCATTGCATGATTGGACCACCGTCATTGTCTGGAGTTCGTGATGGATGAAATAGTTGGATTTATTCTGATCATCGCATGGACTGACTTGGTTTGTCTGCGAGTCTCAATCTTATCAAACTTATACCGCTAACGGTGAGATGCAAGCCCTAGTGAGCGTATTCGGTTGCATAAGAGTGTCTTCCCCGAGTCTTTGTATAACATGATGGATTCGGACTTGTACCTCATATGCTCTTATTATTATATATTGAATTGCCTATCTATCCTTATCGTATTTCACATGTATATCTATATATGCATGCTTCTACTTTTGTATTTCCGTTTATGTACGTTTAATGTGATATGGCTGGAGAACCCGGAGTTACTCCCCACTGACTGTGGCGTTCATGTTTTTCATGGATGAACAGGTTGCTGCTTGGATGCCTTTTTGGATATGATGTTTTGGGGTTCGGGTGTTGTGAGCTAGCGGGAGTTGTGTCCCTGGAAGTTTTCACCTCTAGACGATGATTAGATAGTTTGCCTAAACACTTGTTCTTTGCTAACATTTTAAGAGACCCGTCTCTTTGTTGTATTTACGTATTTAGTTGTAATATTTTGACACACCTCGTGTTATATATCTTGCATGTTTAAAGGTTTTTAAAATACCGTATTTCCGCATATTATTTCACATGCTTGTATGTTTTATATTTCCGCATTCGCGAGGGTTGTCACATTTATGCGATCTAGGAGCTAGTGTAAGCGTCATGCCTTATTCCATCTGCGAAAAATTGAATATGGGAATTCTAAAATGCACAAGTATCACCCTGCAAATGGCAGATCGTTCTCTAAAACAACCGATGGGAGTTTTAGAAGATGTACCTGTCAGAGTAGGGAGGTTTTTCATTCCAGTCGATTTCATAGTGTTAGATATGGCTGAAGATTTGCAAATCCCTATCATTTTAGGAAGGCCATTTCTACACACTGCAGGAGCAGTAATCGATGTCAAAAATGGAAAATTGACACTAGAAGTAGGTGATGATAAAGTCACCTACAACTTCAACAGTGCAATGAAGAGCCCTATGCTTGAAGAGCCTTGCTGTTTCCTTGACATTGTCGACTCAATCATTGATGAATCTCTGTATCCGTCAATAATTGAGGATCCTTTAGAAGCAATTTTATTGTTAGAGGATATATCTGAAAACGACAATTTTGAGATCAGTGCGCTGGAAAGGGACTTGACTGGAAAAGAGATACCATCTGAAGAAGTAGAGGAGTTCATAAGCTTAATTGATGCTCCTGCCAAGGCAGAAGTACATAAACCTGAATTTAAACCTCTTCCCTCAAATCTAAAATATGCTTTTTTAGATGAGTCTGAATATTGCCCAGTTATAGTGAGTGCTCTCCTAGATGAAAATCAGTTAAACTCACTATTGACTATCTTGAGAAAACATAAAAAGGCAATAGGATATAAGCTTGACGATTTAACAGGCATAAGCCCCGACTTTTGTATGCATAGAATCAACTTAGAAGAAGGCCAAAAACCTTGCGTTCAAGGTCAACGCCGTCTTAATCCTAACATGCAAGAAGTAGTTAAAGCTGAAGTTATGAAATTGCTAGATGCTAGCATAATCTACGCAATTTCTGACTTGAAATGGGTTAGCCCTGTCCAAGTTGTTCCCAAGAAAGGAGGAACAACAGTAGTCAAGAATGAAAAGAATGAGCTCATCCCCACATGGATTGTGACGGGATGGCGTATGTGTATTGACTACAGGAAGTTGAATCAATCAACTCGAAAAGATAACTATCCTCTACCCTTCATTGATCAAATGCTAGAGAGGTTAGCTTGTCACAAATATTTCTGCTATCTAGATGGTTACTCAGGATCTTTCCAAATTCCTATTCATCCTGAGGACCAAGAGAAAACCACCTTCACATGTCCCTATGGTACTTTCGCTTATCGCCGAATGCCATTTGGCCTGTGTAATGCACCTGCCACTTTCCAGCGTTGCATGACTAGTATCTTTTCCGATTTTGTTGAGACTATCATGGAAGTCTTTATGGACGACTTTAGCGTCTATGGCATTTCCTTCGATAATTGTTTGACAAATCTATCAAAAGTACTAAAACGCTGTGAAGAAGTCGACCTTGTTCTCAATTGGGAAAAGTGTCACTTCATGGTGAACGAAGGTGTAGTTTTAGGACACATCATTTCTGAAAGAGGTATTGAAGTGGATGGAGCTAAGATCCAAGTTATTGAACAAGTGCCACCACCTGCTAATATAAAAGGAATTAGGAGTTTCCTTGGTCACGCCGATTTCTACCGACGGTTTATAAAAGATTTTTCTAAAATAGCCAAGCCCCTGACTGAGCTCCTTTTTAAGGATGCACCTTTTAATTTCACAAAAGAATGCCTTGAGGCATTCAACAAGATCAAACGTGCTTTAATCACGGCACCGATAATCCAGTCACCTGATTGGAATCTTCCATTTGAACTTATGTGCCATGCGAGTGATTATGCCGTTGGAGTTGTTTTGGGGCAAAGAAAGGAAACGTTCCTTCATGCTATTTACTATGCTAGTAAAACCTTAGATCCTGCCCAAATCAACTACGCCACCACTGAAAAAGAACTTCTTGCCATTGTCTACGCCTTAGACAAATTCCGTTCTTACCTTATAGGATCAAAAGTCATTGTTTACACTGATCATGCTGTTTTGAAGTATCTGCTTTCAAAGAAAGAGGCAAAACCTCGACTCATCCGATTGATCTTACTCCTTCAAGAGTTCGATCTAGAGATCCGGGATAAGAAAGGAGCCGAGAACGTAGTCGCTGACCATCTCTCAAGGATAAGAGTAACTGAAATAGGATTACCAACGCCAATTAATGATTCGTTTGCTGATGATTCATTAATGGCGATTGTTGAGTCTTCTCCTTGGTATGCTGATATGGCCAATTTTCTTGTCAGTCGCCAGCTACCTTCTGACCTTTCTTATAACCAAAGAAAGGAATTTTTGCATGATGCAAAATTCTTTGTTTGGAATGACCCTTATCTTTTCAAGCAGTGTTCCGATGGTCTTTATAGACGATGTATCCCCCAGTGGGAAGTTAAAGGAGTTTTAGAAGGATGCCACTCATCTGCTTATGGTGGTCATCATGGTCCGTCCAAGACCGTAGCCAAAGTCTTACAATCCGGGTTTTTCTGGCCCTCGATGTTTAAAGATTCAAAAGACTTTGTTATGGCTTGTGACGCTTGTCAACGAATGGGTCAAATATCCAAGAGACATGAAATGCCTCAAAACGGCATATTAGAAGTTGAAATATTCGATGTCTGGGGTATTGACTATCAAGGACCATTCCCTTCTTCTAACGGAAATCGTTACATCTTAGTCGCTGTTGACTATGTTTCTAAGTGGGTAGAAGCAATTGCCACTCCCACTAATGATGCTAGAGCTGTGATACGGCTATTTAAGAAGATCATCTTTCCACGTTTTGGTGTTTCCAGAGCCGTGATTAGCGATCGAGGAACTCATTTTGGAGAAAAGCAGTTAGACACTCTGTTTTCCAAATATGGTGTGTATCACAGACGAGGATTAGCCTACCATCCTCAGACCAGCGGTCAAGTAGAAGTCTCAAACAGAGAGTTGAAAACAATTCTTCAGAAAGTAGTCTCGAAATCTAGAACCGACTGGAGTAATAAGCTCGATGACACCTTATTGGCTTATCGCACAGCTTTCAAAACCCCGATTGGAACATCTCCTTATCGGTTGGTTTATGGAAAGACCTGTCATCTTCCTGTCGAGTTAGAGTATAAAGCTTATTGGGCTATCAAAGAACTCAACTTAGACACTAAGCTTAGCGCTGATAGACGACTTTTGCAACTCAACGAGCTAGACGAATTTCGCTTGCAAGCTTACGAGAATTCTGGAATTTATAAAGAGAAAACGAAGCGTTGGCACGACAAGAGGATAATTAGAAGAGAATTTAATGTCGGTGACCAAGTACTTCTTTTCAACTCCCGTCTGAAAATTTTTCAGGGAAAACTTCGATCACGATGGTCTGGACCATTCACTGTCACATATGTTAGCAAGTACGGTTATGTGGAACTAATAACTAGCAATGGTGAGAAATTCAAAGTCAATGGACACAGACTGAAACTCTATTATAGTAATTCTATCATCGGATGTTTAGATATTGTCTATACGGAGCGTCCATCCCCAACCTAATGATTTCATAGGAGAATTCGTCGAGTAGGACGTTAAACAAGCGCTTCTCGGGAGGCAACCCGTGTTTTCCCTTTTTGCATTCTTATTTTTGCTTTTTCCCTTTTACGTTGTTTTGTTAGATTTCTTTGCAGATGAAAGAGTTTTTGAAGAATCTATGAAGACCTTCCTTGTCAAGTCCAAAAGACTAGCTTGGGGGAGTCCGCGCTCACTAGTAAGCTTCATACTTCTTTCATTTTTCCTTTCTTCCCATTAAGCATCTCGTTGCATGTTCAGTCTTTGTGCTCACCTTGAGGACAATATGATGTTTAGCTTGGGGGAGGGATTGCATTTTTAAATTTTCCCATTTTGCATTTTAGTTGATCATTTTTCAAATTTTGAATAAAAGAGAGAGAAGATTTTAGAGGGAAATTTTAAATTTTTTAACACAATTGAATGCTTTTCATGCTTTGCTTGCTTGTTTATTATGCTATCATATTACATTTCCCACACTTAGCGCTTTCAAACCATAATGATTCAATATTTATTGAATTGTGCATACATGGGGAAGTCTTGTACACAGTAGGCATGGAATGAATTTGTAGATGAGTACGCTTGATCTTGACATTTGGCAAACTACATATATTGTAAGGTAGAACCTCCTTAGACTGGTACATCTATACCCAGTCTCATTTAGGCGTGTGTAGTTCTCTTTGTGATGTGTGTCATGTCAAAATGCATAAGTATGGTTCTCATTTCATTTCTATAAGCATTGCATTCATGATTCACTAAGATTTGAAGCCTTTTTCACTTTAAATTGCCCCTCAAAATTAGCCCCTTCATACAAATACTTCACAAAATAATAGCTACAAATAAAAACTGCCTACCTTTTGAGCTAGTAGCTAGACTATGGTGTGTGGGTGCTCTTTTGAGAAGATTTGTTCTTATCTGTTAAAGTGAATTAGGAAGAACGAAATTGTTCAAAAAGTGATGTTATGTTCAAAAGAAAAAAAAAAGAAGAAAAATTGAAAAAGAAAAAAAAAAGAAAGAAAAGAAATAAGAGAAGAAGTTGTGAGTATCTCCTCAAAATGTCAAATAAATAGAAGGAGTTTACCCTTGTGTTTCGTGTGTAATAAGCCAATCTGTTGCTTCTGGCGTCGCTATTCGTCTTTTGGAAATTCATCGAAAGTTTGGATTGAGTATTCATTTATTATTGGTCAGTTGCTAGCTCATTCTAACTTTCACATGACCATAACTATTTGTCCACCTTTCACCCATTTCCCAAAGCCTTCTATTTATTTCTCGGCTTCTTTTCTATGTGCATTAGGATCTTTGGCTTGTGTTTTGAATTGTTTACCATATTAGATTGCGGACACATTTTCATAAGTCGTAGATAGGTGAGTGTCTCAAAAACATTTACACATAAAGAAATCACCTTTTACATGCAATGAGTGTTCAAGTGTACCGTGAGAGTCCATTTGTCAAAAGATCATGCAAGAGCCGAAAGTCTGTAGTGAAATTCTTTGTGCTACGTCGTTATGTAAATCTCAGCCATGTTTATGTATCATTCTTGCCCACGTTGTTTTCGGGTGATGATTCATTATGTTTCCAAAGTTTTACGTTGAGATTTGTTTCTTGATGGTGTAGTAGCCAATCCTTGCAACCTTGTCCTGATATTGTTTGTTATGTTTGCTTGAGGACAAGCAAAGGTTTAGCTTGGGGGAGTTTGATAAGTGAATATTTGTATGATTTTAACCCCCACTTTAGCTCGGTTTTGTATGTCATTTGTGCTTTGTTAAGCCATTTTATGAGCTAATATCGTCTTCTAGGCGAATTCCTGTGTTCTAACCTGTTTTGTAGGGAAAGTAACGTTTCTACGCCCTTTTTCTATTTTTTCGAGCATTTGCCTAGAACCCGACGATTTGAAGAAGAAAGCTTGACCAATTGAAAGGCATTTCAAGAAGGTTCACTAATTCGAAAGAGAGAAGAAGCAAAGATAGTTTCGTAGTTGTCGGAAGATCAATCAATTGGGCGAAATAATTCATCGCTTTACATCAAACCCTATCAACAAACCCGATTGAAGAGGTCAAGGGGGATGATGGAAGTCAAGTCAAAGCGAAGGAAGATGAAACGTTAGTCAAATACTTCTAGATGCCCACTTACCCGATCGGGTAAGTGTGTACCCGATCGGGTCGAGCATGGCGGCTTCAACCTCCTATTTTTGTCCTATGTGTTTAATGCCCGACCTCTTCTCCACGAAACCCTAATACTATAAATAGATGCTCTAGCTCCTCTTCTCAAATCATCCATCTCTATCCATATCCTACACATCTACTTCACATACAACATCTTCTTTCTTCTAATTTTCTCTTTAGTTTTTAGTCTTTCTAGTTTAGATCATTTCATTGTTTTGTCTTTTGTTCTTAATTTATTTCTGTCCATTTCATATCAAAACATTAGTTTAGTTCAATAAGAATTTCAATCTTTGTAGTCTACTTTTTTGGGTACAAGTATTGTGATTCAAGGAACGATTACTCTATGCAAGGGATTTCTATTATCGTTATCACTTTCGTTGTTGATCGCCCCTAGGTATTCCTAATTTATCCTTTACTTATTACACTTTATTGTTTTCCATTTTGATTGTCATTTTCTCCTTACATATTGTCTTAGATTCATTATTCATGTTGTTATAATCGTAGTTCCATTTCTTAGATCGTCAAATAGTGTCGTTATTATCGCCTTATAAAGAGTCTAAAATTATTGTCAAAAATCAACTAAATATGTCTATCCTAGTTGTAATTGTTAATATCATCTTAGACATAAACATTATCATGAGTGAGTAGTCACCTTTATAGGGTGTAGGGTAGCCATGTTGGATTGATTAAAAGATGACAATTGGATAAAAGAAATTGTGCCTTTAAAACATTGTGTCTATGCATGTTTGGACTTTAACAATAGTTGACGATTCCTGGTCACAATAATTGACTAGTATGGAATTCTTTTCCAAAGTAGACATACGAGAATTGAATAGATAAAGCGTGACATGGTGGATTAAAACATTGTGTCTATGCTCTTATTTTGTTTTTATTTATGTTCTTTATTAGTTTAGAATTCAAAACCTCAAACCCAGAAAATCGTTAGATAAAACTCAAATGTGAGACGACTCACAATCCATAGGAAATACCATCTCCCTGAGGATCGACCCCTACTTCCCTAATTACATTAATTTGTTATTAGTCTAGTCTTGGTAATTTATCTTTGTATCGGGCTCGCGACAAGCACGATCAACTATATACTCACTAGGACTTGCATCTCACCGTTAGCGGCACATACTTGATAAGGTAGAGACTTGACATATAAACTACACCAAGTCATCGAACGGTCACTGACAGCACCAAAATGTGTCGTGTTTAGTAGTGTGTGTTAGGTCCGTTTAATGTACTTTTTACGGGTCGTTAGCATCGTTTTATGCTAACTTTAGTGCTTGTAGTTATGTTGTAATTTTTAGCCGAGTTTTAGAGTCAAGCTCGGAAGTCAACTAAAGTCAAAGTCAAAGTCAAACCCGAGACCAAACCCGACAATTGGAGTGGGCTAGGAGCAATTTATGAATGCAATAAAAGTAAGTCCAAAGGGTCAATGGAAGTCAAGGCAAGACTAGCATTCAAAGAGGTCAACGAAAGTCAAGGCGAGCAAACAAGAGAAAAACTTGCAGTGTGAAACGCTGCCAGCGTCCTAGAACGCCGCCAGCGTCTGTGGGCGCTGCCAGCGCCCTGGCTTCAGACACGTGTTTCTTCATTTCCCGTCTTGTCATTTTGAGGCCCATTTCTCGGAGGTCCTAGGTTTCCAGAGCAAGGGTATAAAAGAACCAGATTTTAGAGAGAGGAAACATTCCCTACATTCCATTCATTCCATAATTTCCATAAGATTCCACATTAGAATTCTCTCATTTTGGCTTGTAATTTTAGTTGAACTTTATTTTTGGGTTGTTATTCTTGGATTATGGGTAGCTAATCTTCTAAATTTTTAGTGTAATTGGAAGAAGTTCTCATATTTTAGCATTGTAAGACTCTTCAACCTCTTCTTGTTTAGTTAATACCATTTTCTCATGTTTATTTTCCATTGTTGAGACTAACCATCTTAGCATGTTGTTTGTTTAATTAGTGCTTTGTCTAGATAAATTTGGTTAATTTGTCTTGATATTCTTGAAGTAACCTTGAAAGATTGCAACTTTGGTCTAAAGGTGGAATCTTTTGAGTGGAATTTGGTTAATTGTGTGGTTAGAACATGGTTTAATGTTTTATTACATGATTCTAGCTTGTTTCTTTGGTTTTGTTCATAAAGGTTGCATATTTGATTTAGGCTAATGTTTTAGTGGGTGTAAATTGGGTTGTAAAGGGTCATCCTTGGTTGATTTAATCCTTGTTGACTAATTTCTTAGGAACTTGTATTAGATAACTAGAGAAGAGAGGAAAGGAAGAGTCTTTACTTTGCTAATTGTTGGGAACTTGGGAAAATTACACTAAGTTAGTTTCTCTATATTTGAATTTTAAGTACTTGTTGGTTATTTTAGGCTTGTTAATGAATTTCTCAAATCAAACTTTCTCCATATGTGTTATCCTACATGTTTTTGTCTTTGTTAATATCATAGTTTGTAATTAATTTAAGTTTGTGTCTTAATTAGCGTCTTAATTAGCGTCTTAACTAGTGATTAGAGTAATTATTTAGTAATTAGTTTTGTTAATTGATTTTTAGCAATAGTCTAGATTAGTTAATTTAGTTAATCCCGCCTTCTCTTGGGTTCGACCCTATTCATACCATTTACTACCTTTACTTTAGATAGATTGTGTTTGTTTAGGAGATATAAATTGTTATTTGATCGTAGTTAATTAGCGGATTTAACGACACGTGAAATTAGGCTCGTCAGAATTGGCGCCGTTGCCGGGGCGGGCAATTTAGCTAGAAATTTAATTGAAACTCTTGTTAGTGTCATAACTTGTTTAGATTGTTTTTTTCAAATTGTTTTTTAGCTTATTAGTTACTTTGTGTGATATGCTTTTGGTTTGCTATTCTTGTTTCCTTAGCCAACCTTACTGAAGTTACTAATTTGTGTTGTTAAGTTGTTTTAGAGTTTATGCCTAGGTCACAAGAGGGAATTGGTGACCAAGACATTGATCCATCTTCAAGTAGCATATCAAATTGGTTATTTTCAAATCCCCTTTATAGGAGACCTTTTTGGAGGGAACCTAGTGAAGAGGAAGTGGAAAATAATATTTTTCAAGAACAACCGGAAGAAGAGTTTGAGTCACCACCTAGGATACCATCTCCATTGAACGTCCTTTACCCACCTAATATGGCGGAGGATAATAGGACAATCGGTGAGATTCGGGCAAGGAATTATGAGGAGCAACCCCTGTGTATTGCATATCCGCCCATGGGGGATGTGAACTTTGAACTCAAAGGTTTCTTCGTCCACAACTTACCTACATTCCATGGCATGGTGGGGAACGACCCTAATAGACACTTGGCCGAGTTTCATATGGTTTGCCAAGGTGCTATTCCCCAAGGGGTGACCAAGGATCAATTCAAGTTAAGGGCATTCCCTTTTTCTCTTCAAGATGCCGCGAAAGAATGGTTTTTTGCCTCCCGGCTCACTCCGTTACCACGTGGGTGGGCTTGAAGAAAACGTTTCTTGAAAAGTATTATCCGGATTCAAGACACAATCACTCCAAGAAACTTATTACTACTATTGAACAAGAAATATGAGAGACCCTTTATGATTATTGGGAGCGTTTCAAGAGTCTTGTCGCAAGATGCCCATAACATGGCATGTCGAGAGATGATTTGTTAACGGCTTTCAATGAGGGGTTGTGCCAAAATGACCAAAGAATGATCATTGCCGCCACCGGAGGTGGAATTGACACCCTTAATGTGGCCTGGGCCAACAATATTATCGAAAAATTAGCAACAAACACAAGAAGCTATGGAAGAAAGGGTGAAAGGGGAGGAGGCTCTAGGAATGTATCCTCCATGGAGAATCCTTATGCATCTCAAAACCACATGATCATGCAAGAAATGGGTGAACTTAAAAGTATGATGTCAAACTTGGGTGTTAACAAAGGTAACTCATTCTCTCAACACCCCGAACCAATTGAATGCTCATATTGTGGGGGTGACCATGAAAGTCCATAGAACTTAATTTGACTCCTCTAATTAGTTACCAAATTACTTTTTAATTTAGTATTTAATGATATATGTAACATGCATGCAAATATAAAGACATTTATATAAAAGAAGAAATTTCCTCACATTGATATGGAAATTAAATGGGCACAACAAGAACTCATTCTTGTTGTTCTTGAGCTACAAATATGGATGAACAAGAACAATCTCCAAAATAGAAGACCTCCTTCAAGTTGCACCAAGATGATACCAAATAATCTACCCTTATTATTAACTAGATAATAAGATAGATATTACACTACTAATATTAGAATATATTACTACACTAGTAATACTTAGTAAATATTAGTATTATGAGAGTTTTAGTGAGAAGAAGAGTTTTTGAGAGATGTATGAAAAAATAAGCAAGAATGAACCTGTGACAACCCTCGCGAATGCGGAAATAAAACATACAAGCATGTGATATAATAAGCGGAAATACGGTATTTTAAAAACCTTTATACATGCAAGATAAGTATACGAGGAGTGTCAAATTACAAATCGAATACAAAATACTATAAGTTAAGAGACGTAGTCTCTCAAAAGGTTAACAATGTCAAAGTGATTAGCAAACTAGCTAATTAACGACTAGAGGTGAATCTTCCAGGGACAACGCCCGCTAGCTCACACCCGAACCCAAAATAGCATAAGCAAAAAGCCATCCATGCAAGCAACCTGTTCATTCATGAAAAACATGAACGCCACAATCAGTGGGGAGTAACTCCGGGTTCTCCCAGCCATATCACATTAAAAGTACATAGAAGGAAATACAAAAGTAAAATCATGCATATATAAATATACATGTGAGATACGATAAGGATAGATAGGCAATACGAGATATAATGATAAGAACATAAGAGGCACAAATCCGAATCCATCATGATATTCAAAGACTCGGGGAAGACACTCTTATGCAACCGAATACGCTCACTAGGGCTTACATCTCACCGTTAGCGGTATAAGTTTGATAAGATTGAGACTCGACAAACATACCATGCCAAGTCATGCGATTACCATGAATAAATCCATCATGTTATCATCCATTCAAACAACCCAATACATAGACGGTGCCCAATCATGCAATGACCATGAATAATATCATGAAATCACGCATTCAAG